>BJBW01012902.1:0-32657 GCA_004320125.1 Scolopax mira | reverse complement strand
CTCAACCCATGAGTTTTAATTTCAATTTTCCCCTCCTGGACACACTGCTGGTGGGGGACACTGATTTGTGCGAGCAGCTGCCACGTGGTCCTTTGTTCTCATCTGCGGCCAAACCACGACAGGGGGTCATTCCCGAGGAAGGTTGTGGGGGCATTTAAGAAATGTGTAGATTTGCTCTTCAGGGCATGATAGACTGGCTGATATTGTAGGGGGTTTTTGTGTGTGTTTGGTTGGACTTGGTGATCTCAGAGGTCCTTTCCAACCACGATGATTCTGTGATTCTCTAATTTGATTTGTCATGCAACAAGATAGTAACTTGATTTGTATGTATTGTTGCTAAAACAAATGGAATTGCCTTTGGAAGAAGTTCTTGTTCTTACAGATAAGAGTAGTCGATTCTGTCTTCCTATACAAGTAAGAAAACTGACAGAAATAATAGCATTCCTCTACCAACTTAACAACTTTATCACCTTTTTATTTATATCTTAAAGTATATTGCTATCCATTTATTGAGATGGTTATAAAATATGTAAGTGTATTCTTTGGGTATTGGAACCATTGTGAAAGACACACAGTAATAAAAAGTAGACTTAAAATTTTAAAAAGTCTTAAATACACACATGGAACACCTCTCTCAGCCTTTCTTCATAGGAAAGTTGTGATTATTCAGCTTGGAAAAAAGAAGACTCTGGGGAGACCTTATAGCAGCCTTCTAGTACTTAAAGGGGCCTTATAAGAAAGATGGTGCCTGTTGCAACAGGTCAAAGAGTAATGGTTTTAAACTAAAAGTGGGTAGATTTAGTCTAGATATAAAAGAGATTTTTTTTTTTTTTTTTTACAATTAGACTACTGAAACACTGGAACAGGTTAACCAAAGAGACGGTAAATTCCCCATCCCTGGAAATATATCAAGATCATGTTGACAGGCCTCTAAACCTGAATATAAACTAGTTAGGATGGCCCTGCTCATTGCAGGGGGATTGGATTTATTGACTTGTAAAGGTCTTTTCCAACCCCAACTATTTTATGATATTAATTTTAAAAATGGCAAAAATTAGCAGGCAGGACTTCTAAAGGATTGATATACAGAAAGCTTGTTTGCTAGGACCAATTCTTGTTCTTTACTTGCAGAATTCTTCTGCCTTAATTATTTTTCAAAGACAAAGGTGAAGCCAGCTGTATTTTGGGTGCAGCTGGCTATCCCTAGACTGTCTGGGAAGGAACCCTTCAAGAGGAGATGTGCTTGCTTTGCAAACAGCAGCTGCAGGATGGGATCCAGGCACTGCTAGGTCACTGCCTCCAGAATATGTACAGCACTGAATGCCTGGCAGGTCGGTCTGCTGTCAAACACACACAAACTGTGCACAAGTTGCCTGTGAGGCCTCTGCATGTAATGAATATAGAAGAGGAATGAGCCATCAACACAGTTGCAACTGCTTGAGACCACTCTTTTAGAAAGCTATATCTGCATTGCCCTGGGTGGGGAAATTGGCATTACGCTCACACTATTATTATAAATAAAGTTCAATTATATTCCAGTGCAGAAAAAAAATAAGGAGCTAAATTGACCATATTTAAGTAAATATGGCCTCTAAAAAGTTGATTTTAAGTCTACTTGAATTTAGTAGAAAACCTCAGAATAAGAGTTATATCTGAGTGGGAGAACATAATTAGAAGCGACAGAGGCATTTAAGGAAGATTTGAGAAAAAAAGCAAACCACATAAAAATAAATAGCTGCAAAGGGTAATACCTTTCACTTTGACAAAAACAAATTACACATCAAAAGATCAGGCCATTTTCTTAGTCTCATGCTCCTGTTCTGTTAGGCATATGTACTTTCTGTTCATTAGCTAGGTTGTGGTCTTTTATTTCTTGCAATTCTCTAAAATATCCTAAAAGGGGTAATTTGTGGCAATTAATCTTGTGTTTTTCAGCACCTTGATCATTCATGCAGCGGGGACAGGATAAGGAATCTGCTATAACTGTCTCACATTAAGCTAGTCCCATTTTTGAAATATAGAAAAATGTAGACCTTCAAAACTCCATACTGTGCAACTCATATTGAAGCTATCTTTCAGAATGCAGTTAAGGGAAGCCTGACTGTTGAATCAGCTGAGCATATAATGCAAATTGATTTAAAATAAATGTTTTTTTCCGGTTAAATGTTCTTTAATAATTATAGTATATACTAAAATTGCTCCTTGCAGGACAGAGCCTCCAACCAGGCTCTTGTTAGGTAGAATTCCTACTTATTAAGCTTGAATCTTATTGATTCTCCCTGTCTTATGGCTTCCTTTTCCTTTCCTGAATTTTTTATGGATAGAGAATAAATTTTACAAAACTAATAAGAAGTGTAGGAAACTGCTTAATATCAAGCAGTAGGAGCTGGAAATCCAAGGACAAAAGTTGTCTTTGCCTTTACAGGACCTAGAACAATTAAATCTAGACTGTTTGGGATTCTTATTTCTCCCTGGGACTGCTAAACATCACCTTGAAGGTTAGTGGTCTTTCAAAAAATGGAAGTAGAAAATAAGTTGCCCAATAACTTGCACTAACCCAAGAGATAGTAGATAAGGCTGGAAGAGGTACTTAAATCCCACTTTTTCTTCTATATATCAACTTAGTTCTGCCACTCTTCTAATAAAGCATGGGCTAGTACCTTCAGTACATGTGCCTGATGTTGTCTTACAAGATAGAGCAAGAGATGTCCATGAATTGTAAGGGGTGTAAGCATTAAATAATAGGCATGAATACAAAAAGGTTATTGTGTTTATTTTCACTAGAAGAAGGGAATGTCTCTTGCAAAAGAAAAATAGACTTTGGGTACTCTGAGGACCAGTCTGGATTTTTGCAGATGGCACTATAATGATTACATTTATTCTCTGAAAGAAACAACTGGTTAATTAATCATTGCTGTGAATCTAATTCTGTGTTTGAAAAAATAATATAATAGAGATATTATAGAACCCATGGAGGTATTAAAAAATGAAGAGATGTATGGTTTGTAGGGAGAAGGGACTTTTTTCTTTTTTTCACACAAATAGGATGGTCTAACAAAAAATGTCACTTTTGGGTACAGGCTCTTTTTAGGATCTGAAACAATATAATTCACCTCAGACTGAGGTAGCAGTCCAGGATGAACTCAGAAGGGTCACAGTGCTGTCTAATTATTTCTGGGTGATTCTTTACTGATAATATGTTCTGCAGCCTCATAGGGACAAATATATTCTTTAGAAAGTGTGCTGAACGGATTTTTAATATTTCAGGCTTAACAGGAAACAACAGGACTGGGTTTGTATTAGGTAAACCCATAGGGCCTTCCTTGTCAAATTAAGAATGAAGACTGGATCACTGCAGTTGGGAGTTCTAGCTTTATTCTCCTGACTGAGAAGGTGCCATATAATAGAAAAGTAGTTGTGTAAAAGAGATTTGATTTATTCCTAATCGGTAATGTAGGAAAAGACCTTTAGCGAAGCAACAGGTACACATGTTCTGTTCCCTTGCTGCACTTCTTCACTCCTTCAGAAGTTCCATTCTTGAGTGCAGTAGGCTAATTTTTTTTTTTTAATTAATATATGTAAAATCACAGACACAGCTGATCTTCAATATGCAGGAAATGCTACACAAAACATCTGCGACAAGTAAGAAGCAGTCAGGTCACTGATTAGAAATTCATTGTCAGACTGCACTGTTTTCACTTGTCTATGCCCATCAACTGCAGGGAATGCGTCCCCTGGGTCTGCATTTAATGGGTAATTCTGCACTCCAGTATACTTTTTATAAAATAAAATGCAATTTCCAAGACTCATTTGAAGACATTGTATCTTCTTCTGAATTACTTAGCTCCTCATTGCTGATTGAATATCTCTGTTTTGTCTGATTCTTTCAGTAATGTTCATATTCAAGGCTCATGACATCATCATTGCTTTCATGATAATGAAGCACATTGTCCCCAGAAGTGGTCTGCCAAATAGCCCTCATTGTCCTGAATTCTAGAGACGGGACAATAGCAAGTAAAGATCAGCAGCTGATTGGGGAAAATAATTTTTGAAGTCTACAAAGCTGTGACAGTAAATAAAGAACAGAGATGGTTGCGAAATATTTTAAGGGAATATGAGCAAGCCTTCTGCTAGCTTCACAGGTTTAAAATACCAAGGACTTTTATTTGGACAGTTCTTGTGCCCAGTTGAAAAAAGCCCCCTAGGATTGCTGTGCCAGCAGGATGCCCCGAGCTAGGTAAATTTGGTATTAGTCATGCAAAAAGTGGGCAATTTTTCCACTAACATGATAGAGTTTCTCTGCATCACATAGCGCCACACTGCGTGAGGGAAGAACCTGCCTCTGTATTGACGAACGATCATCCATTTTCAGCTCCTGGTCCATTCTGGCTGTTTTGGGAAGATGTTTGCATGTTACAAAACTTTTTCTTTTCCTCTTAATTGCAGGCTTCTGTAATATAATTAACATTGCTTTTAGTATTTTGTATTACCTGTCTTTTATTTCTGAAAAATAGCAGAGGCTGTTAACATTGAAATAAACCCCTGTCACTGCTTTTCTTTAAGTAATGTGATCAGTTTCTATTCTTGAAATAAATAAACAGTACTGCCAGCTACATTTAATTACAGAGTGCAATATAAATATATACCTATAGGCATTGTTTAGAATTCCTTCTTCATTGAATTTTACCAAGATCATTGCAGATTGTGAAACTGATGTGATTTTCTGTAACAGTAGTTAGAAGGCAAAGGTTCTTACTCACAAATAGTATTTGGCATATGGAATGACTATTAGAAGGGGAAGATGCAAAATTGACTAGCAGTACATGAAATGTTATTACTAGTTACATTTATTAAGTTGCTCTTTACTTAGCAGAAACACCTAAGCAATCACTGTTAGGAATTTAACAATCTCTTCTTATTCTGAACAATTTTACTACTGAGAACTACAGCAGTTCTAGAAAATTCAAATCTTCCAGAATTATGAAAGCTTTAAAACAGTTTTTGTTCCTAGTCAACTAGAAATGTGAATTCTTTTTATGGATGTTCTTCAGATATTCTCTCCTTCACCTCTTTGGCAAAACTCTAATTTGTTATATATTGCATGGAAATCTATGAATCACATTGTGCTGCTTAGTGTGATAAAGATAAAACCCTTATATCACATTTCCCTTTAAGTGGTGTATTCCTGTGGAAGGTGATAAACAACATATATAAGATGCCATTTCTAACCCAAGAACTAAATGGTATTTATAGAGATAGAACATCAAAATACAAATGGACATGCACTTAAACCATCTTAAATTAACATCTCAGTTCTCACGCCTTTCAGGATTCTACTTAATCAGACTTAACTTTCCTCAAAAATTTAAATGCTGAGAGTTAATTTTATTTGGGAAGCTATTTATTAGACATTCTTCATTTTTATTTAGGTAAAAAGATTTTCAGAGTGAGACACAGTTTTCCAGGAGGAATATGCGATAGAAAAAACTAACATATTTTGAAGATGGAACTTGGGTCAGTTTGCAAAAATTATTGTATAACACGGTCACTGTCAACAATAGAGTAAGAGGCTTGATAACCTGTCTAATTCTATGCGGTGTCATTCATAAATGAAATGGTATACCTTCACACATTCTTGCCTTCTGTTCCTCTGCAACAGTTGTGTGAACAGGTGTTTCTAGTGGGACACTTTGGTTTCAATCTGGTCATTCATTAACATCCAATAACAAGAAAGATATAGGGTTACACCTGTCTAGGAATCATGTTCTTCTATTCTTTTGCATATTCAAGACCATTTTTGAGATGGGAGCCAGGCAGGTTCAAACTCCTACTGAACCAACTGATGCCATAGAATGGTTGAATAGAGCACCTAAACTCACATTCGGATGGTGTTCAGCATTTCTATTAAAATCCAAATGTGGTCTCCTATTTCTTTGTATAGTTCTCTAATTTCTGTAACTTCTCTTTTTCTGGAATATAAAAGAAACCTGATGGTTATTTGGACTTCTCATTATTTCACATTTCTCTGGGGTAACATGAGTCTGTCAGCTTAGTGCCGGGGACTTTAAAATTCCTTTATCTGTAGGAATCCTTGTACTCTAAGTACATGTGATGCCAATGCCGATGTGCATTGGCATCACATCTCATGGAGAAATTTTGGCAAAGGTGGTATTTGAAGCTGGGGCTCCAGCATTATTAAAGACTCATAATGCTTTGGTTTGGAAGGAACCTTTAAAGATCATCTGGTCCAACCCCCTGACATCTTTAACTGGATTGAGATGCTCAAAGCCCCATGCAACCTGACCATGGACACCACAGACTGATTCATAAAAGCCACAATACTGATTCCAACCTACACACAGGCTTGTTAGCGTAACACATACCCTTAAACCTGGTACCTTATGAAATCAGAGAGTGAATTTAAAGTGTCCTTTCTGAAATGATTGATTGACACCTGAGGTTAATGAGTATTAAATACCACCCTCTTTTGTAAAATTGAAGCTGCTTTGTTTTACTAAATTTATCAAATAAATAAATCATTTTACTCTAAATATGCTAGACGCAATCCCAAAGGAACATTGATTAATGTAAATTGTTTCCTCTTTCCAGAAAAATGTAGAATTTTAAGGATGTGATACATCACAATCTTTCCCAAATCAAAACTAATACCATATCCATAATGAATTAGTAAGACCACTCGCAATATTTCTTCAATATATTATGGAATATGAAGTTTTATGGTGAAATACATTCTTGATCAATTTATTTCATCACTTACAACCTAATTGTTTCATTATGACATTTTGTCCCTCCTCAGAATGAAACAATTGATTTAATATACTGTATAAAATGACTGCGTTTCTCAAAAAATTAATCAAACTATTGTCAGTCGATGTCTGAACTGGTGCCCTGCAATTAATATATGGGGTGTTCCAAGTATCAGAAATTACTCTCCTTGATAAATGTCTTTAATTTAAATACATTTACTGTAACTTTATGAAGCAGTACTCGCAGCTACAAGACTTAATCCTTCTATGTTCCCTTTTAAAATGTTCAGTATCACAACAGGACAAGCTATACGTTGCTGATTTTCATGCTCTTTAAATGCTCTGAATCCTTGACTACTCATTGTCAAAGAATTCAATATTTATTACAGGCAAACAGATATTTTTCTTAAGTATTCAAGTTCACCTAGATGAAATCGGAAGCCAAAACATTCACATAGTTCCAAAAAATGCCACTTTTAGTTCCAGAAGCTATTAATGGTTTTATCTCTAGCCTTCTTCTGAAACTTGCATACTGGGCTGATAAACGTCAAACAAATAAGAATAATTGATAATAAATTGGTAGATTAAAAGTAAGTGTTTGGCATTTCAAAAAAGCTAAATTGTACTTTGAGTGATGTCACTTATATCTATATCTTTAATATTGCTTTCAGAAACCTTGCAACAAGCAATTTTCTGTTAAGTGATTTTAGTTTTTTCTTTGTATTTGTATCTTGGTTTTGGAAAATTTCCATCCTGTATATGTTTTTATATGATATAATATTACGCAGGTATTCTCAATAAACATAGATATTCTTGTGGGGGGAAGGAAAGTACATCTAAACCTATTGAGGATGTTGTGAGAGCTGTTCAACCCAGCAGGCTTCAGGATCTGGGGAATCCACCCTTCCCACTGCACAAACTCACAGAGGCCACCAACATGGCCAGCACTATAGGCTGCTATAGACGGAGCTATTCCTTTAGCAGCAACCAGGCATGACACTGCCATAGCATTCAGACAGCCTTGTTCTGTTATCCTTCTCCTTCTGATTAGGACTGAAGTTCATTAGTGAAAGCATGCGTGACCTCACTCTCTAGATTCACAAGCGCATTCACAGATCCCTTGAACATTAGTGTGATCCCCGCATCCATCTAATATCTGTGTCCAGAGCAGAGTCCCCTTAATCAGCCACTGGCTCAGTGGCTTGATTCTTTCCATGGGCAAGTCTCCACCTGCCTGAGGGATGAGTCCACCTTGACGTTTGCTAGTGAATTGCACATATACACATACCATGCATAATTAAATTCACTAAGGAAATAAAAAGAGCAGCCAGGTGTCTCCAATTGCTGGCATTTAGACCTCTCACACATACACATGCATGCTCTCCTCCCTCTCAGCACCACATTTATGGTCCCTCTGACCCACATGTTCTCTCATTGCTGGCACTTAGACCCACCCCCCCCCAAGCACAATCCCACGCCAGCTGCTGACAACAAGACAGAGTGGTGTTGTCACCTATAGCTGGAATTTAGACTTGCAGCAAACATACATAACTATATAAGATAAAGACTGGCATTACATAGTAAAAATGGATAAGTGTAGGTTTTAATAATAAGAAAGGATAGACCGCAGTGATCAGGCACCAGGCAGGCAAGTGTACTGACTGTCAGCCTGCTAACATATGAGCAGCCCTTTCCATCCATGTTCTTTTTAATTTTCCCATGCTTTTCCCTCCACAATCCAGCCTGGCTATTCCCCTTCCCTGCCTTTGACTCTTCCCCTAAATATCCCATAGAAAACACGACGTAATCCCACAAGACCCTTCTGAAATCCTATAATAAGCTTCACACAGTCACAGAGGCCCCCTCAAATACCCCATAATACTCACAAAAGTCATGTTTCCTCCTTTTTATCTCTTGCAAGATTCAAGTTGAGTCTCTTCAAGTCTATACCTGATTATTTCCTTTAACAGTTCTTCAAGCTTTGCCAAAAGATTTGTGGGTTTACTTAATGTCTCCATTATCACCTGCTACTTAAGGTTTGTGCACCTGTGCTTAATTTATCACTTTCCTTGTTACTTGTTATACCTTTTAGACTGAATCAAATAACTTAATGAACCAGATGCTCTCACATGCTACATAACCTTATCTATAAATACTGGAACTACAGAGGGATTTAGGGAAAACTTAGGAATTATTTTCCAATTTGGGTGCCCACTTCAAAATTTTCAGTCCAATGTTGGAGACGTGTCAAATATTTTGCTGCTTGTAATTTTATCACTAAACCGAATATTGTCTGAATGCATGAAATGGATTTAGGCTAACTTGGAAATAGGTCACATTAAAGTTTTTACTAAACTTCAGTTCTGCCACGGTCACCTACATGTCTTGGTGCCAAGTTCTACTTAACATTTCTCAGTAGTTATTTCCTTTCCCTTCAATATCAGTGTACTAAGCAGCTGAACCGTGTTTTCTTCTTCTCATTCATAAGCTAATATTTAGACAGCCATGTAAAACATATTAGGACGTGCTGAGATGATAGTACCAAGAATATTCCTCAGAAACATTCCATTTGATGGAAAAAGAATTTTTGTTAAGCTCCATTGAGCTTTTCCTATTGTAATATTTTCAATTTTGAAGTAACGAATTCTCTTTCAAAACAAAAATGTAAATATTTGATTTAAAAACAACAAAGTAATACATTATAATATTTGGAATTTTTTTTTTAAACCAAAGCCTGTTTATTGAATTACAGTCAAACTTTTCATCATCTTTTTTCTTTTTTTACTAGAGTTCATTACTAGTTGTGCTGTGAAAAAACGCAGCAAGAGGAAAAAAAAGAAGTAAAAGTACTTTGATTTTTCAGATTTCCAGTTAAGTTTATAATACAGGTAAGTGGTAATTTTTAGCTGTACAGCAATTCATTAAGAGATGATAAACCTAGGACTCCACATCAGACATTTTAGAGTACATTGGAATAGACTGAAATTTCATCTGAATATTTTAATAGAGGATTTGTGGACTGGAGATGTCCTTCTTTGGTCCTCTCTATTGCAAATGTACCTTGTAAAATACTGTTTGATTGCTATATATGCATTATTACACAAAGGTAGCAGTTGTCAACCTCAATCACTTCTGTACTGTGTCCTTCATAAATGCATTCTGAAGAGCCATTTCCTGCTCCAAAATGCTACCATTTCAAATCCAAAGAACAAGTATAATGCAACAGTAAGCAACATGTAACTCTGAATGTTGTTTTACTTGTCCTATTTTTGGACCTTGTGAATGCCATAATAACTTTCATTTGTGCAACATTGTTTGAACTTTGACAGCAAATCTCTAACAAAGGTGTTGCAAAAGATGCATCTGTAGGGCGTAACTCTACTAATGGATGTCTTTACATAGACAGGCTTAATGACTGACAAATGAGCTTTGAAGAATCATGCAAGGCCTCTTAAGAAGTTACCACTCTGCCCTCAGCTGTCTGCCAAATCCTCCACTAATTACTACCAGCCTAAAATATAGGCGAGGAAAAAATAATGTGAGCTGATTCTTTATTCCTAAAAAAACTCCATCAACTGAGTGTTAGACTAAACTCTGTAGGCTACGAAGCATGGCTATAAGCTGGATGCATTCTTTTGTGCCATACTTAGAAAGTAATTTCTCACCTAAGGATGAGGAATGAATGTTCAGAGCAGAGCAGGGCTATACAGTATCAAATTTAAACCTACTGACAGCGAGTAAAGTTACCCAGTGAACAGTATCTCACACTTGTATGTTTTTTCCTCATTAAACCAATGTGGTTAGATATAATCAGTTTCCATCCCAGGAAGCAATCATATTTGCTTACAATATTGAGATTGCACAGATAGTTATCTCTGAACAAATTCATTGCTCCCATAAACATGCATGAAGTTTCTCAAAGCAATTATCTTTCCTCCTAGTCCTTGTGGATGCTGGAGGAAGAATCTCAGCAGGGTTTGTTTCTCAGAGCTCCATTATAAGTGACAACGATGCATGTTAAATTATAGATTGGGCCTTGTATTCTTAACAATTCAGAGCTGGGAAATAAAGTTGGGGGGGTTTTTTGGTTTTTTCCCTCGCTTTTGATTTTCCTTGCTTAAAGGTAGAGAGTTTGGTTTTGCTATCTGTTTATTGACTGTTCTTAAGATAGTCCTACGCCTGGTGTTTTAGATTGCTCCTTTCACAGTTAGTAAGGGACATCATAGCACCTTTTATTTTGTCCTTTTCTTTCTCTTGATGATGATCTTCCACTGTAAATGCAGCAGTCATAACAAAATTTAAACTGTAACTTTATCTGGGTTGAGTGTTTCAGAAGATAATTACTTTCAGAGGTAGTTTCTTATTTAATAAACATTATTAACTGCCTAATATGGCTCAGTTGCATAGTTTCAGTCTTTTTCAAATTAGAGCACAGGGGCAGAAGAAATACTGTTTCCTACCCTGTTTGATCTAAACATCAAAAACCATTGTGTAAAGTTTTTGTTAATTGTGTTTTAATCTTAGTTGACTCATACACTTCTGGTTAAATGAATATTAAGTGATTTTCTGATTGTGAGTCCCTTGTGTTCTCAGCCCATTTCTTGAGACAAGCATTTTGTATCTAAGACATAGACTGCTCTAAGCTCTAGTGTTTAGCTGGGTTTAATGCTCATTCTTCCTGAAGTTTCTTGATTTGCATCAGTTCTTTCCCTGAACTCAGTAAGTGAATTTCTTTTATATTAGTGATGCTGGAATTTCACTTGCAGTAGGAGATTTCCAACCTTATTTGCTCACTGAAAACACTTTAGAGATATAAATTGTCTTATATTTACAGTTCCTAATGGCATGTCTTTGTGACAGTTGGGCTTCTTGGTGTAACTGTATTGCATACAAAAATTATAGTTGTTGTACTAGTATAGGTAACAATGTTATCTGTAGGCTCTCAGTTGATACTCAATACTGAAAACAAGGTATCTCACTCAATAGCCATACTAAAATTCTATTTAAAATGGAAAATATAATAAGACAAGATTGACCATGGCATTCAATTTCCATCTATAGAGCAAGAAAATTTCCATGTCTCTGAAGGTGGATTTTGTATTCAGTAAAATATGTTCCTGAGGAATATAGTGACAATGAGCACATCTTAAATTAAAAAGGGCTGCATAATGTTATTAATTGCATTCTAATATATGTCTATATATGGGGTAATGCATCACTTCCAACAAGTACTAGGATTTTCAGTTTTTTCTGTGAACTTTACCTAGAGAATAGAGACAAAAAGGACCTGTATAGTATTTTAAAGCTACGTCAATATTAATACCAAAAACATCAGCTATATGTATGCAGAATTTAAACAAAAAAATATAATCAAGGAGTAAAACAGGCATCACATTTATTGGACGGCAGGTGATGGGATAGCCTTATACTTACACAGAAGGTCAATTAATTCTAGTCCAGATGCTATGTTAGCATAAGCTGCAAAATTTTATAGAGTCATAGGATTGTAGATTCATTTGTCTGAATTCTCTTAAAATATAAGGTCAATATTACAGCACCTTGGTAACTGGGCCATAATTTTATTATTAAAAATTATGAGTAAATAAAGATAAATATTAATAAAATCAATGTGATTTTAACCAAATATTTCTGAGACTTTCTTACACTTTGCTCCAGGAAAAAAAAAAGTTCATTTGTTCTCAAGTGTATTTGATACTAAGTAAATACTATACTTTGTATAGGAAAAGAAAAGGAAAGAATTAGTTAGCTGAACATTTTTTAATAAACTGTTTCTGCAAGTTTTGTTTTTAAATCATCAGTTTTGCTTTTAATATCCTTCTTTTTTAATAACTGCTTTCTAAAGAACATTCTTACTGAAAAACCTGCAGATCCATTCTGATTAACACAGAAAAAAGTACCCTGAAAAACCGCTAGACTTCACTATCTGTTATATTTGATGCTGAAACAACCTTATCAACATTTGAAAGTTTTGAATGCCACTGGCAGATGCTCTACAGAGTTGTCTCTTTATTCTCTGTTTTAAGAGTAATATTGCTGTTAAAGGTAAGACATTTCACACTTGTGCCAAAAATCCTGCACTCATTTATAATAAGTTAAATACTTTATTTCTGTTATGGAACCTATCTAACAATTATGTCTCCTGAAAAGCCTGATCAGTTTCTGTTACTACATTTCTGGAACATTATTGGTAAAAGCCAATGTATAAGCAATCTAAGTTAGGTTATATTGCTCCAAGACTGAAATGAGAGGACATTGATGCAAGTTTTCATTGCAGATACTTATGATGCAGCTCTTATCTATTAAATTAAGAGCTTCAGTTCTCATGTAAAGCAGTTGCGTTCCAAGCAATGCCTTTTCTATCAGGGTGCTAGCTCTTTGCCAAAATGTTGTTGAATGTAACTGACACATCTTCCTGCCATGACATAGAGCCAGGAACAATACTACTACACTTGGAGTTCACTTAAAAAGATGCAGACAATATGTTTGGGATATTAGTCTCATTTTGGTATTCTTTTTTTGGCACATTTTGTCATGGTCTATCAGCTGGAAGTGCTCCTAATTGGTATGAAGAACTGTAGCAGAATAAGTAATGACAGAGGTACCTCCCACTTTTATTATTTTTTTTTAAATAAAAAATCATCACAAAACCTATTTAAATATTTTGACATTACCCTCCAAAAAGAGTTAAAGGAAAAAGCTATCCAACTGCCAAATGCCAGTGTAGTCCTATTTGTTCATTACTTTTTACACGTTACTGAATTGTTGTTTCTAAAGAGGGATTGTAATTCCTAGTCCCTCAAACTGTGATGTGCAAAAATGAATTTGTGCTTCCATAGCTTATAATTATCCCTCTGAGAGGGACAGTCAAGGATGTTGCACTAGAATACAAGTTAACACATTATAGTAAAAAAAAAAAAAAAAAACAGGACTGTGCCCAAGTGGGAGGGTGATGAAAGGATTACACAAGCCAGTGCATGAAGTGCTTAACAACATGTATAGGCATGAATAAAAGTCTTACACTCCAAAATTTGTAGTTGTGAGTGATGTTTCAGGAGCACTACAGTACAGTGAGCAAACAGGGAAGAGACCCAGTTGCGAGTCTTTTTGAAATAAATGAGAGGGAAGCACTGAAGCACGGCAAATCTTCCATATCCCTCTCCTGCCCTTCAGGCTACAAATGTCCTAGAGGAGCAAGTCTCAGTACACAAAAAGTAACTTTGAACTTAGGAAAGATCCTACTCATACAAAGAATTGTCACAAAATAGTACGTGTTATGACTCATATTGAAGTATCCATTAAGTTTGACTTGAGAAACAGCCTAAAACCTCAGCTTTTTGTTTAACAGGGGTGAGAGGGGGTTTCTACTAGTGATATAAAAATTCAATGCAGAAAGATAAAAACAGGAAATTGAACAGATTTTTGGATTTGAGAATTCCTTTTCTGTTTGGTTATATACAAGAATTATGGGTTGATGCATGAAAGCAAGCTTTTCAGTTATGTCTGAAAAGGTGAGGTTTATTCTAGTGTATTTTAGACAGCTAAAAAGCAGATATCTAGAGTTAAAGAATCACCTGAGTTCTCTATATAGGTAATGCTGAAAGAAGGAGACCCTTTTTGAAGTCAATCCATTTAATACTGAAATAAGGGCATAAAATAAATAGAGTAAATCATTAAAGTGGGAACTCTCTCTCCTGACTGTAGTGACAGACTGGCTGATTAGCTTGGACCAGACAGTTATCTTTTAGAGGGCTAAATTTAGATGACAAGATTTATACCATAAGTTTTACTACTTAGAAATATGAGGCAGTCTTCCATTAAGAAGACCAGTAGCAAAATCAAATCAGGCCTTGGAATTTCTATCAGTTTCTTTTATCCAACTGATAGTTAAGAACTAAATCAGGTTTAACACTGATTTTTATCAGGCGTTAAAATATTAACCTTTAAAACTCTTGCCAAGGCCAACATCAATGCCTATAAATGACTGCTCTTAAATGCTTTGTATAAGCCTTTTATTTTTGAAACCTAAATAATTTCCCTTACAGTAATTGAAGGGAATTCTATCTCTCATAGGAATTGTATTTTGGTCTCTGATTTCCTATTCTCTTTTAGATTCCGATTTCCAGGATTTGTACATTTATCTCATTTTCTGAACTTCTTACTTGCTTACCAGAAGTTTTTCACAAGCATGCTCCAATAAACTTGGGATTTGTCCCTTTCAGTAAAAGCAAATTCTTGAAGATACCTTGTTGTTTCAAACCCATATCATTATTCTGCTTCTTTGTCATTCTGAAACAGATCGTGTTTAATAGCAAACTAAAACATTTCATAGGATCCGTGCAAGAACCGACGTCAGATAAGGAACTATAAATTAAGTTTTGGTAAATTGATCCTGACTTATCTCTAGTCAGGATAGTAGAGATAGTACAATAGTACAATAATTATGATTTATGCTTATATGGGCCGGCATTTCTTGTTCTTTTGAGGCACTGGGTCAAAACTCCTGACCATAGACACTTGTATGTCAATGAATGTGCAGATGCTTTTTCATTCTTATTAACAGTCTGAATAAAAAGACTATATTCCATCAAAATATTAAATGAATATTAAACAAAACGGTTGACAGAGAGCAGTTGAAAATATAAATAGAAAATATAAATAGAAAATATAAATAGAGCTCTAGTTACATGCACAGTGTATGTGTTTATATGCTATTTCAGATTTTTCTGCAATACTACAGGAGTAAAAAATGTTGCAATAATAAACAATAAATATGGTGATGATAATAATGAGATCAGTCAAAAATATTAAAATTTTGATAAAGCCTACTAGACATTTGGCCAATAGGAAAGTAGTACTGTGCTATTCCCCAGCTGACAGGGAAATGTCAACACATTTTCAGCATCTAGACCTCTGAAAGAAAAAATATTTTATTCTGAATATGCTGATGAACTCCTAGTTGTAACCATCCTTCTATTCTTAATTGGGCTAATTTCCTCTAATATAATGTTTGTCCTGATCACTTGCAAATTTTATAATCAGTAATTGTCTTAAAGTGTCAAGTGTCAAATATGCTGGATAAAGGGGAGGGGTACTGAATATCAAACAAGATGATTTTCAGTATTCAGTACCTTCCCAAACTGAGTTGTCAGTTCTATTTTCCCCAAATAATGCAGCATGTGTTATATCCCTGCTGCTGAAAAGCAATATATTGTATTATCCTGGGGGAGCATAAAGGGAGTAATTAATTGCAAATGAATTAATCTCTCCTTTTGTTATGTTTGTAGTGCTGGCTGATCACATTATGAAGACCAGGCTTCTAAATCTCTGAAATTTAAGTTGCCAAAAATTTACTTTCTTTTTCTGTTGTTAAGTCTATCTTAAGCCTGGTTTTTTTCTTTAATACCTAGTAAATTACTACTATTGGCAGAATTATTTCTGGAAATAGCAGATGTGAGACAAATCTCATAGTGTACTCTTGAAAAGTAAAGGTTAATGTGCTCCTGCCCTCTCTCCCTCCTTTGATAAAAAGAATTTAAGCTTGTCTACACATGTAAAAAGCATGAGTATTAACTTCAGAGACCTGAGCTTATTTATTCCCTAAATTCAGTTAGCAAATTCTGTTCCCCACAAGAAAAAGACTGCATCACCCAACCCAGTGCCCTTATTGTAAGAACTACTCTGATAGGTTTGAATACCTCCACCTATTATGACATTATCTTTTGCACTGTTTTGGTCCATTTAACTGACTAAGTATTGCAGATACATGAAGTAGTCATTTCATTGAACTTTTGAGCTCAGCTGATTTTGAAAAACAGAATGGATATTTGCGTAGGGCTTTGACTAATATGCAGACGACATAAATGACTTTCAGGACTTCCCATCTTAGGGAAGGATGTTTTACTCCTTTGTACTGAGCTGCTCCTCATCTTTCTACTTAGGTTCTTGGCTTCGGGGACTGTGCCTCAATTCAGTGCTGAGCACAATATACCCTGTTTTCAAAGGGAGTGAATGAGGTGCTAAGGAAGTAATACATGGTAAATGACACCATTATAATAGCATTAGTAGCTACATACATAGAAGATGTCCTTAGTCAAATTTGGTTATCTACAACACAGGAATGGAATTAACACTCAATTTATTTGGACTGTTTACGTAGTATTTGAGCTGATTTCTAGTGAAACATGAAGCTTTGAAAAAGCTAAATCTAATTTTTTCTCCTAATGATAGCATGTGAGTGAAAGATGGCTTTAGAGTCTAAACTTCACATTGTTCCTTTGAAAGGGTAGCTAATGCTTTATTTTAGTACCACCACTGTTCTTAGACTTGGAGAAAATCTGATCTGCAGTCTTCCTGAGGCCTAGTCCTGATAGATAACATCACTTTATCATAAATGAAAGAAGGGAAGGGGAATTAGAATGAAACTCATCCGCAAGCCAAGGTGACAAAAGATGATAGGAATACTTTCCTGCCCTTCTTAAGGGGAAAAAAACCCCATAGTTAAAATATAGTGATTGATACAAATTCCATGAACAGTCATTTTGTTTTCTGAAATACAAGCATGAAGCCAGTAAATAACCAAAGACACAACAAATCAAGTGGTCCCAGTCTAATTTTCACTCACATTTTAGTGCTTACTGAAACAACCTACTGTATATCCATGTTCCTGACATAGTCAGGGGTAAGTCAGAGGAAAAAGCCTTTGAAGGCCTGCAAAGGAGGTTTGTGTGTGCTTAACTTTTCATACCTAAACTCTTATACTATCTTTTTCTTTGAGAAAACACCATATAGCAATTAAATTTCCTTTTGCTGGCTTTCACACAGTAGCCTAACATAGACACCAAAACATTGCGCGATCTCACATCTAGCCACAATGGGATCCTGAAAGAAGATACTTCTCAGGTTAGAAACTTCAGTTTAGTCTGTTAGATGTTCCCTGAGCAAGCCTAACTTATTTATTCTTTGCTTGTGACAAATAAAAAGGTATCTGGGATATTAACATTCTTGACCTGACTGATTGGATTTTAACCCACCCTTTTCTTATGCTACAGTAATAAGCATTCATTATTTCTTCAGTATATTAATAAATAAAGGACAAGGTTTGAAAATGTGGTTCATAACAGACATTGACTTAGTAGGACTACAATGCATACAAATTCCAGATATAACTTGAACAATTCAGTTTCCTAGAAGAAAATTGCGTACTGTGAAACATTAATTCCCTTTCATCAGAATAATATTTTATGCTGTGACATAGCATATAAGCAAGAAAATATATGTTAATTGTTTTGAAGAAACCAGTTTTCTCTGAAGAACTTTTGATTTTGCAGATAAATGTTTGCTAGGAAGGTGAAAGATGAGAGTTTGGTCCAACACTTTGATGATCAGGCTATTCTCATTGGAGGTAGGTGGTCAAGTTCCATTCCCTGTTGCAAATAATATTTATGTACTTGCACAAGCCAGGATACCTTCAATAAACCTGGCTAAAATTGATCCCAAATGTGCTCTTCAGAAAACCTATTCAGTCTCCTAAAAGAGATGACAAACATAGGGTCTATAATTTAAAGCACAATCGTAAGGATTCAATAGGTCCTCCTGATTTTAAATGAGCCAGTTTTCCCCAGCAATGTATTTTGTGAAAAAGAACAGAACTGATTCAGAAGATCTTCTAAGAGAAAAGCTACATCTTTTTGAATGTGGGCAATGCACAGGTCTGATTTGGATATCTAATTCTTTTTAAGGGGCTGCTATGCTCTTTGTCATTTTTTTTTTTTAGGATGCAGAAGGTTGCTTGTTTGTTTGTGTTGAATTCCAGCAATCTGCTGTATGGAGATCCTAGACAGTACTTTGGATTGCAAATTTAACTAAATGCTAAATTTGCCAAGGTTGGGGTCTGTGGGACTGTGCCTTCCACCTGAAGCTAACATCTGATTTGTCAGAGTGACCAAAAGTACAGGTACAAAATAAATGAAATCATACATTTGTACAAAAGTGATCCTGTTATATGCTTAAAAAAAAAGTCTTACTCTCATCAAAGACTGATGAAATGCTTTCACATGCCAGCGGAACCAAGATTTCACAAGAAAGAGCATAAAAAAGCAAAAGACAGACTCACTTATTTCAAATAGCCAACAGCCTACTAGAATCAGGCTGAAAGGCAAATATTCATTTGGGATGCTGTGCTGAGTCAATCTTAACTTGCTGCTAGCTGCCGACCCAGCTACTCTCTCACTCCCACTCCTCAACAGGATAGGATAAGAAAATAGGATGAAAAAAAGCTCACAGGTTGAGATAAAGACATGAAGCTTGCTTGCCAGTTGCCATCCTAGGAAAACAGGTTAAACTTGACTAAATTAACTTAATTTATTGCCAATTAAAATAGATTTGAATAAAAATAAACAAAGATAAAAAGATTAGAAAAGCACTTTCCCTCCACCCACTACCTTTTGTGGGCTCAACTTCATTCCTCCTCTCTGAGGTCCTCTGTTCTCCCCCCTGCCCTGAGCAGGACAGGAGAGTGGGAAGCATAGTCAGTCCATAACAGCCCCTCTCTGTTGTTTTTTCCCCCTCACATTTTTTGCTCTATCTTAAATCCCCTTTCTCAGACACACCATCAACTTGCCTGATGGGCTCAGTCACGTCCTGCAGTAGATCCATTACAGAGATGGCTGGAACCAGCTGTACTTACCATAAGACAACTCTCAATATCTCCCCACAGAGCCCACACCTGGGGCTCCCTCATACTAACACCTGGGCACCTGCACACAATACAGGTGCAAATAATTAAGCTGAAAGACCCCAGCATAAGTGGGGTGGAGCAAGAGTTTGACTCAGATTCTTATAGATCACAATGGTGCTTGAGGCATTTCTGGGTCTTGTGATTTTGGCTACCTGTCATGGACCTCAAGATAACATTTATTCTTTCAACTTTTCTGCATTTTTATTTTTCTGTGGATTACTTATTTAGTACTTAGATAGTACAATGGATGTGGACACTGGGTAGGGAAATATGAAATCACTGACATTAATAATATTCATAATTTCAAGAGTAAGAGAGACAAAGCTGTCTTAACCATCTTAATTAATTCTCCCAAGACACCGGGAAAATGAAGTGCTTAAATCCTGTCTAAAAATCTGTAATGCATGGGGATGTAATCAAAAGACATGAAGTTAAAATGTGATTCCTCTGGGATTTTTGTGATCTTTTTATGAACTGTCTTAGATCATTATTTTTAATCTTTCCTTGGAATTTGTAGGATTTAGAGTATTGTGATAAAATTGCATATCCTCAGTCTGTTTTGTTAAATTTATATTACTTGTTTATTACCTTCTCTGTCTGAGCATCAGTTACTTCATTGGGATTCTAATTGGAAAAAGAATATACTTTAAAATGTGGTTTGTTAAAGATGTCTAGTGTTTTAATGAAGAAACAATCACTACAAAGTCCAGGTTCAGTTTGTAAATTCTTCTTCCAGGAGAAAAAAAGCAATTCTCTTTCTGTGGCAGCACCGTTTCTTCCTTTGCCAAAATATATTGTTTTATGCTAGTGAGCAAACTCCAATTTTCTGATATTTTAAGCCTAGCTTATTTCAGAAAAGGACTGAAGGGGTGTGTGTGTGGTGATGGTTTCAAGAATTTGATAAGCGATAGCATAATGTGCAGTAATAGCAATTACTACTAAAATTGGAATGAAATTGAGTTGGAAATCATCCCTTTTATTTGTGCTACACCTCCCAGTCACTGAAAGAGGTGTGATTGGTGAACTATGTCAGTGGAGCCCTGTGAAAGCTTTGAGCCATGAGGACTCTGCTATGCCATTCTTCTTTGCACCTCTGAAATTTCTTGAAGATTTACAGCATTATACTATCTTTCAAATTAAGTACGACATTACTAATGCAAGCTCAATATCCCTTTGGAAACATGATGAAACAAATCTTCATTTAGTGTAATTTGGCATAGCATCCTGGTACAACATTGCTGTTCCCTGGATCTGAACTAACTGATTTACCAAAACCATTGAGGAAAAATGGCCACTGCATAACCAACAGATAGTGTTCAGCTGTTATCTCTCTGTTAGGGTGCTGATTCTTGAAAGCTTAATATTAATCTATGATAACATAAAGGAAATTACTTCTGTGTTAAAAAAAAAAAGAGATTGTTGCAGCCTGGTACAGCACAACTGATTGCAAGTTCCAGGCCTTTCCATACCAAGGAGACATCAGTGGAATTTATTCACTGATTTTTAGTCTAAGGGCTCCATGACATACTTCCAGACTTGGAATTTTATCTGACTGTTTTAGCAAAGAAAGTGATTATTTGGCTATCAGAAACACCCAAACCAGTTTGGCACACCTGGGAGCTCTATGTGGTCAGTGGGTACTCCTGATTTAATTTCTTCAAGCAATTATAATAGGAAAAAAAAAAAAAAAACAACTTTCCAAATATTAACTGACTTTTGAAAATACTGGAGACCTGAGATGCCCAAGATTGCATAGACTACAACAGAGCAGATGCTTGCACTTTACAGTGTAATTTTGTCTCTCCAGTATGTCATATCTTTAACAGTGGTGGTCCTGTTACCCTTGTCATGCCTGCCCCATATACAAGTCCCTGTGTAGAGAAACTGCTGTTCCCCAGGGTTAGCAGCAGCTGCGAGGCCAATCAAAGTCAATGGGATCTCCATGGTGGCACACTGTCAATCCTTCAATGAGGTGTCAAGGGCCTGCTCTAGACAAGGCATCTGTCTAACATGCAGGCCTACAGGCTGCCCCCAGGAAAGACATTTATTTAATACAAAATATAAGCAAAATGGATAGCTACAGCTATCTCCCACTCTTGTCACAACTGTAGCTGTACAAGATTGCTACACTAGGACCTGAGTTGCTCCTGCAGGAGGTGATTAATGACAGCTTTTTCTACTAAGATGTACATGTAGAGTTAAAAATTCCATTGCTAATATTGAAATATGTACATTTTATCTTATAAATGCACACATGGTTTTGCATGTAATGTTCCTGAGCTTATGTTTAAGCCTATGTGTAAATATGCTGTTCAACAATTTTCATATCTTGTCAAAGAAGGTCAGTTTGTTCCATTAGGTGATATAATTTTGTCTCATTTACTCTGTGTTTGTCTTTCGGGGAAAAGTCCAGAAATGTTGTATGTATGTGCACGCACACATGCCAGTGTGTTTTAGCTCATTTAAGTTAGTTCAGAGCAGGAAGAAAGACAACTCTAAGGAGGAAAGACTATAAATATTCTACCTTGATCAGGTAGAATACCTAATCTGGTATTCTTACCTGGTATTCTTACCTTTTTTCAAACCAGGTAAGGTATAATACCTTACCTGGTTTGAAAGATTGTTTATAAATAAATTAGTACCTTTTTCTCTTACTTATGGAGATCACTTCTTTAAAATGTTGCTTAATTAAAAAATCCCAGACTTTTAATGTTACTGTTTTTACTCCCTTGAATTGTATTATGAAGCAGACACTGAATATTAGAGTGTGGTAAGTTTTTTAGACATTTGCTAGTAGAATGCTTTTTCATTCAGTGTTAACATTGAGGATTGGGGTGACTACAGCTTAACAGAGGTGATGCTCTATCCAGGTTCCCTACCTACTACTGACAATGGAAGATCTCCCACAGTGCAGGTCTCAAGGGAGCTGTTTGGTGTGACACTGCCAATGAGTGCTTAGGGACTCCTTAGTGCATGCATCATTGATTTAAAAGACAGTTATAGCTCCTCTGGAATCATTTGGTCTATCCCCATAAATACACCCTTAGGGACACTAATGCGCGTGTTCCTAGAACAGTAGTGTGTAATAGCTGTTTGTTCAGTTTTACACTGCTGATACTATAGTTGAAGGTGTCATTTGATCATTAGACAAAGATAGAGAATTATTTTACAGTTCCAGCACAGAAAGCAGTAGTAGCCTCTGTGGTAAGGTAAGCTCTGTATTGTCTTAAATCCAGAAAAACCTTAGTGACAAAATCCCACGGTGAAAATGAGACAAAATGGACTGGGTTGGGGTAATTTGATTTGATTGAAGGAATTGTCCTTTTTCCCTCTCCATTTTCAGATGGTTGAAGGGCTTTTTCTAAGTCCTTTGTCCATGTTCTCAGCCAATAATTCTCCCTGTTTGTGTCCAGATATAATTTGTTTTATTGGGTTTTATTTTTTTGCTACGGACTATATACTTTTATTTTAGAGATAGTAAAGATGCCAGATTGCTGTTTCTGAGTATTACATTAACCAAATTTTGAAGTGTAATATGCCATGAAGAACTTAGCTGTAGGAAACCATTGTTGTTTTAGGGAGAAAACAAATGAAGTCTCAATTCTTATTGTAAATAACAGAAGCTAGTGCAGAAGAATGGTGAAGATAGGTGTCTGATATTTATCTCTACAAAAGAGCTTATGTGACATTTATGATCTTAATACTAATATAAAAATAACCCCAAAACTTAATAATGAACATATATTTGGGGAGACCAAAGGATATTTTCAGCCAATGTTTGGGGACAGTTGATTTCAAAATTCTTTCCACTTGATGTCTTGTTCTAGTCTCCTTCTTGTCATCTTACATAAGTTACAGTACATAATGCTTACAACAATGTTATAATAATAATTCTATAATTTAGAAAAAAAGTAAAGATGTCTTACAATTCTGTGTTTACAGCTACACAAATAAGTTTTTCCCTACTGATCTGTATTATGAACAAATTTTGAGATCATGTATATATTTAAATGACTATTGATATATTAACGATTGAGAAGAAACACTAACAAATACAGAAGAAAATCAAAGTGAGTTATTTTTTACCACTTAAACACACGGCTATTTAAAAAGCCCCAAACCACACCCCTCCAACTCTCCTCAACTTCCCTGAACAATAAAGCATTTTGAGTTGTGGTGAAATGAAGGAAAGAGGTTTTTCTTGTACCTCTCTGCAGTTCCACAGACCAAAGGACTTGTCCTCCCTTGAACTGGAATGAAAACAAAGTCAGACTGACCTGGTTACGAATGGAAAATCTTATTCATCTATAACCGGCAAACTCTATTGTATAACGAAGTTGTCTTTCAGTCCTTGGTATTCACATCAGATCAAGAAGAAATTATACTGATTCATTTTAATTTATTTTATAGCAACATGTAATAACCGACCTTTGGAAGCTTGGTTGGTTTTTGAGGAGAAAAATTAAGAGGATATACTACAGGCTATTAAAAATATAGCAGGACAGAGAACAAGAACTTCTTTGTTCTCTAAGTGTTCTGATGGATCTGAGATGAAATTAATGAGGAAAAGAAGATTTCTTTTTAAGTTTAGTTGTGCTGTAACTGAAGCACCTATTTTCTGACACTGAGTCCACACAACAACAGCATCCATTTTATTGTTTCCCCAGAAAAGACCAGTCTCACCCAAACTGACTACTGGGAAAGTCCATGGTCAGGGATAACTTCTGCACCCTGCATGAAAGCTGTATGGGACCATGCCAGTTGGAGAAGCCAAAAAACATGCTGTGGACCCATTTATCAGTTCCTCAGCACTGTTAGTTTCACTGGTGTAGACACAGTGCAAAGCAAACCTATACTGTAGCACGGCGGTCTCTGAATTAATGAGATATGATGCATCCTATATGATCAACGGTAGGATTTTTTTCCCATGTATACCTTCAACCCCTGAGCCAATGCAGGAAGGAAAAAAGCTCCCCGTGAGAAGTGCTGGCTGATTTCACAGATCTGCCACTAACAGGAATTAATGTGTTCAGTAAGGGCACAACATCACACCGAGACTTTTTCCCAAGAATAAGTTTCAAGGAAGGCAAAAAAAATAATGATGTGTTTATGTATAAATTCCAAAAATTGATTTCATGCTTTCTAATTTGACTCATGTAGCATTTGCCTGCTTTTAATTACCCAGACTGATAAGTGGGGGAATCAGTCTCTTTTTTTATTTATGATGATAATAGCATTGGGAAATAGCATCTGTTATTGGCCTAAGACACACACATAAAAAAATTGTGTTATTTTTAAATTTTTAACTTAAAAATATTATGGCTAAAAAAGCTTGTTTGCAATAGCTTTCATTGGATGTTTAATCAAGTTATTGGTGTCACAAGGATATTTCCATATTAGTAAGATGAGATATCTAAATGGGTCTTCTGTTTGCTTTTTGTGGAGGCCAAATAAATTAAATAAAAAAGAAAAATAAATGTGTAAACAAATGAAGGGAGAACATCAAACTGTGAAAAAATAAAACCTTTACTATTTTTCCAACCCAGGGTTCACCTGCCAAAAATCACATTGACACTAATTACATTACTAATTCAAAATAATGAAATGGATTCTAAATCATCACTAACAAAGTTATGATAATTAATTACTGAGATGTTGAGAATAATAAGCCTTCTTGCCACTCTCATTATATTCGGGCTCTCTGAAAGGTGAGGTGAAAAAACAGTTCATTAAAAGAAATATAAAGTAATAGAGTTGCTCTAATCTAGCTTTAACTTTCTAATTAGATTTTTAAAGCCTTCACTGTAATGTAATACTTTTCATACATAGGTAGCTGTTATTTCCCTAAAAAGCAAACGTCTTCGTGAGTAATATACACGTTATTACAGCAGTGGGACAAGAAAACTACCATAGCTGCCTACTAGAGCAAAATAATGAGATTTACGTGTCACATCAAGGTTATTTAGGTATTGTTGATTAAGAACACCAGACACTTATTTCATAAATATGCCATTTTCAGCAGGTTTTTAAGAGTCTGTATACATTTGCTTAAGGCACTATGCATCTAAATCAAAAAAGACAATTCTTTTTGCTTTATAAAAAGTGATTTTTGAACAGGAAAGAACAAAATTAACTTTATTGAATGCACTTCTGCTGATATTTTATAAATAAGTGTCTCAGTGAAATCTAAGTGGCTCTTTCCATGCCATCCTAAGAAAGGCCACCCAGGATCATAAAAGTAAACATATTAGACATAAACTCAAAACTTTTTTAAATCTTTAGGTATACTTTCAGGACCTATAATTTCCATAAGAAGTCATGAACCAGAAGGAAGCAAAGTTGTTGCTGTATCATAATAACTATGTATTTAAAGACAAAAATCAGGAACAGAATAATAATGTAATCATTTTAAAAAATTTTCCAGAACACTTGCAAAAGAATGATATTTTGTTTTCTCCTGTTAGCAGCTTCCAAATATTATTAACCATGTAAATGGTTATAAATATATATGTAATAAAATGCAATGGCCTAAGAAAAAGTTTTAGGTTAAATTAGTTTTGATAAGTTCTATTAAACTGGAAGGACTATTAGATGCCAAACTAATGGGATTGATATTTTGGCATCAGATTCCCTGTGTAAACAAATATAGCTGTTGAAGTCCACAGATAAATCCACTTTTGCATCACTCAAAATTCTGGGTATTATTTCTATGCTAGACATTTTGATCTGAACCTAATGAGAATTTATATATTTTTGAATTTGTGAATTTTGTATGCTTGAATTGCTGTGGGCCATTTCAGACATAGCAGTGAGTATTTATTAATGTCTTGTTTTCAAAAAATAATGGTTGATGTCTGACAGCACTGGTTCTGGTAGACATATTTGATATCTTCAAGAAATGTAGTTTCTCAGTACTTCAAGTGGTTTTTAATAGCTGAATATCTAGAAGCTGCAATACTAAGCACTATTAATGACTTTTCATTATGTGAGGCTAGACAGAGGTAGCCAGCACATACTGCTGAAGTGCTATAAAGCAGGGAACCAAAGTTTGTTTGGGCCTTTTACTACAAATATAAGACGTCCAATTAGGTCTTGGTAAGCAACCAAGAGTAGGTTTGCTTAACCTACTCATTCTAAAAATTGGGTTATTCCTTTTGTCAAAGACTGTCTTTGCTGCATCTGAATTTATAATATTGACCACCAACTTCTTCAAACATGAGTTTGAAATGACCAAAAAGTCATTTCATACATTTGCCTAAGGTGGAGTGATCATGCACAGAAATATAATCATCAATTTTGTTCTGCAAAACCGCATTCTTCCAAATTGTTCTGCTGGAGAGGAATCTTCTGTAAGCCTCATTTCATTTTTCCTAAGCTGTCAAATGTAATAGTTTTTTGTTTTTTTTTTACATTGATATCCATTTTGCTTTTGAACTTACTCTATTTATTTAAAATAGCAAGTTTTTGAATTTATACTAAAAAGAAAAAAAAACCAAACTTATTCTCTAGTCCCTTCATATGCAAGCTGAATTCAATGATAGGAGACCTCTCAATCTTTGCAAAATTGCTAGTACTAACTGTCTGCTTCATGCTGGGCACACTGTAAATGAGGATGGCTGTCAGAAGCAAGAAAAATTGTGTATATTTGTGGGTTTTTTATTATATTAATGCAAAGTATATAATGAGTTTCAGTATAATTCATACCTCTGGATTTTGTGAAAGCTTGTCTACTTTGAGTTTGGGTTTATTTGTATTTCATATAAACTTCAGGATCCCTGGGGAGGAAAGAATCATAGAATATATGGAAGTTGAATTTATGAAGTAATCCTCAAGAGACATTTAATCTTGGCATCATACTGTCATACAGTATGTCACTTTTATTAGGCTGCAGGATCTAAACTTTAAGAAAGGTACAGGATGACTGGGTCAGATCATTTCTGAATGATATAATAATTAGAGAGAAAGAAGCAAATATTGCAATGAATAATTTATCTGTCCTCTCTTTTGGACTTGTGAAATATCCATCAGATTGCAATTTTTCGGATTTAAGATATAGTTTACCTCAAATAAAATGTGACTGATAAATTTTGTTTCCTACCTGTTTGAGAACATGAGACTGACAAGAAAAAAGGAATGGGATAAATGAGACAAAAATATATTAAAGAAGTAATTATACCATATAATAATTTATACTAATAATTAAATTATTTTTTATGGTTGATGTGTAGTAATTTTGCCATGGTATTTACCACACACGATTAATAGTAATTTCAGCAATTGTGTTGTGATTCAGCCTCTAAGAAACCTTTGTCACTGAAAGTCATGCTCTCTATACATAGTGGAAAGAAAGTTAAGGAATTTAAAATGAGATATACAACAATCACTTGGAGGAGTGAGGATGTTTGGAGCTACTGAGCAAAAATCTTAATTTGAAATAAACCAGGAGACAGAAATTGTTAGCCAACAGATATTCTTAAGGCAATTTCTTTGTTGATATGTCATAAAACATATAGGTCGGCTAGGGTATGATCAATTAATGCCATCTCTACACCTACCTATTCTTTTTAAATATTTTTGTCTCTGGGGTAGTTTTTTGTATTTCTTTTATGTGACACTCAGCATTGTCAGGCTCAGGCACCACTGGGGCATGGTAGGACAGCCAAACCCCTACCTGTTAGGATATGATAGTGAGGCAGCTACTGCCTAGCAGTCATGTAATCCAGAAGCTAGGTCTTTATGAGAAACAAATTAAAACTAAATTGATTCAGAATGAAAAAATTTAGAAGAGTATGGGTTTTTGGTGGTCCCTTTGGAGAGGGAGAAACTTACGGGGACAACCACATCGGCCCTCTTTATCTGAGAGAATCCTTAAACCCAGGAAAAGCTGAGAGCTCCTCCATTGTCAGTGAGTACTCCAGTTACCAGACTGTACTATGAAATATGTTGTCACTGTGTGTTTTTATTTTCCTGAGGCATTGAAATTTTTGTCACCCTCGCATGTATCATGTACTGTTTAAGAGCAAGCAGAAAATTACTCTACAGAGGAACTGAGGCAGAGAAATATGAATGGATCCTCATCCATATGTCAAGTGCCAGGACTGAATCAGTGGGAGAAATACAGGTCCCTGAATAAGAAGGGCAGCACTCCAGATTTGAGTTAGGATGTTGAAATGTCTAAATCAAAACTGTGGACATAGAGATGTTTGAGGATGTTTGAAAGGCAACCCTGGAGGAGGATCTGAATGTGGAAGATAAAGCCAGCCTTTACATTGAACTATGCTGAACTTATGTGATTAAGCATTCAATTGAATAGTATTGGACTGAGGGTATCATATTAATTAATAATTTTATTATTTGTCTGTGAGGTTAAATAAAAATGCTACTTGTAGTTCTCTGCTAATTAATCCATACCCAAGAGAGATGATCTATTTTAATTGCTTTCCAGAAGACAGTGTTTGTTTTTCTTTGCCATTGCACTTAATAAACAGCCTTTATACTTTTGTCTCTCTCTTAGTGCACATTCACAAAAAGATAATGCATCTCTACAAATTATTTGGCAGCTGGTAGTAGAATATAATAAGTCCATTAAATTAAGAAACAGCTCACCAATATTTTTTTTTTCTGTAAATTACACAATAAAAAGAGGAGTAACAGTTTATGAAGAAGGGGTTTTGCTCTCAACAATTAAGGGCTATGAGGATGGTGTCAGTCTGTGTTCTAGGCCTTAACTGCACAACAACAAATGGTTCTCTTTAGTTCTGCTTCACAACAGGAAGTCATTGTTATAGGATAAATGTGCCCAGGGTAAAACCTACTGAATCTCACCGAGCTGATTTGTGAAGACATAAAGCAACCTTAGACCCAGTGGAAAATTAAGAGATTATTCAGGCAAGCTGGAGCAGACAGCAGGCAGTAGTTTTGAGCAAAAAATATGAGGGGTGTTTCCACTGGAGATGTAGAATTTGTTTCCATAATGACACATTTCTGACATCTGTGGTGTTTTAGTGCTATCATGCATCTGAAACAACACTGTGCCAGAAAATTGTCAGGTTTCCACCCCCCAAAAAGGGAAACACAGACTCACTAAACTAAAAAACCAAATAAAATCGACATAAATTAATTGACAATATTTTTACACACATAGTAGTTAGACTAGTTAGGAAAATACAATCCTCATTGAAATACTTAATGTTGACAAAATTAGAAATCCTGTGTTTCCTGAAATGTTTAAGGTTTCAGCTTTCAAAAAATGTCTGTATCTTAAATGACATGGGTTTTACATGAACAGCTACAAATCTTGTTGAGAAATGGGTAATCGAAATTCATACAGTTATTTCTAAAAATATAAAAAATATATCTGTAACTTGAAAAAAATATATGAATACAATAAAAATTGAATGTATATTCAGAACACCTCAGGACTGTATCCTTCAGGATTTACTGGTCTGTCATTTTGTTTCAACCCTTTATGAAGATACAGTCATCACTTGTCATCACTCTCCCCTCCCCGCCCCATGTGCAATTTCTTTCCAAATTTCAAAAATACAGACACTTCAACTGCCTTTGGTAAGGTTATTTTTACAATGTGTGGCTATAATTAGAATGAAGGAATTGAAAAATATATTTCTAATGATAACTAATTTAATTAAATTTCTGGTGAACAAATATATTCTGGAAAAAAAAAAAAAAAGCTGGGTGGGTAGAACATATTCCAGGCAGCTTACACTATATAGCTGCTAGATCTTTGCTCTGTGCTTGTAATTTTCTATATTTGATATTGTCCAAAAGTACTTCATTTGCAAGTGATATCATATAGCAATAACATCAGAAAGTAATGAAGGATACTACTTATATAGCACATTTATGTTCCCGAAGATCTTATCTGGTTTTGTACTGCAGAAAGGTGCAAAGAGATGAACAAAGGGAATAGTAACACACCTACTTTTGTAATGACACGATTTGGAGGGATTATTGGAGGAATCTTCAAAAATAAAATTAAAGGCTGATGGATCCATGCAATGAACTAATGTAGAACTAATGAGAATAAAGACAAGAAATAGTTTTACATTGTCAAAGTGTTTCACCTAAAATTCCTAGCAAAGCACAGAACCCTCAATCCATTTGAGCACAAAATGCTACAAACCCTCTATATGCATATAGAAACTTTACTTTTTCTTAGCTTACAGTTTTTAATAATATCTGTAAAGTAATTAACATAATTTGATATGTTTATTTTTCCCCTCTGATCAACTAGAAGAGATGAATTTCCATGTTAGTGACAACCAACCCCCTAAACTGGAGTACTTTAAGGCACAGATATAATTTAGGTTGTCATAAGGAAAAAAAAGGAAAATTCAAATGCATAACAATTTTAGCCACACCTATGTATGGGCTTGTAATTTTTTCACCATTATCTTTTCTTCTTCACCATGTATCTTTTGTTACAAACTTCTTGTTTGCAGAAGGAAGAAACAAAGTTTGCTTGGACTGTATACAATTTCAGAGAATGGGATGTTGAAAGAAGTAGTGAAAATAATCCAGATATAGGCTTCATGAGTTGCTTGGCCGAGGTTTATTTCACCTTCCCAATATCCTCCTTTCCTCTATCACAATAGTAAGGCATTGTGTTTTTGTCAGCTCTTGTACTACTTTGTATAATTATTGATTTATCTTTATTGCCTTCGTGTCCCTGAAGTTCATGATAATTCACAAGGAAATAAAGAATGTCAAATCTTTAAAGCAAATTTGTGCTGAATTTTCAAGATAAAACACCAGAACTTTTTTGCAATTCCTTTTTAGAAATTAATGTTATGAAAACTAACACTTAAATTCCAGATTGGAAAAGTAATTATGTATGTGTTACATTCTTTCAGATTTCATGGGAGTTTCTATTTCTAAGAAGCTGAGAAGCGGAGGCAGCAAGGGACTAGCTTTGGGAGCAGATATTACCTTCACATTCAGACTTATTCTAGGTACTGTCTTGGAGCTTAATACTGAAAGTAGTCTACTCTAACACAGCTCTTATTTGCAGTCAGAATTTGTGACAAGCTGATTGCAGAGGCAAATTGGGTCCCAAGAGTGCACCAGGCTGACTTTGGGTTAGAAATAAGCCCTTGATTAACTTCTTGTGCTGACCTCTTCCTTTGTTTTCTAGATTAAAGCAAGATTTCCTGCACAGCTTTACTCAGCTTCAATATATTGCACTGCTGAATTAAAAAATGGGACAATGTTTGCATAAAGCACAGCATGACATGCTTGAAAACCAGTAACAGAGAAAAAAATACTGAAAATGAACTTCAGCATCAAGGACCTGGAAAGTTTTCAACTTTGACAGCAAGTAAACCCTAGTCTTTGGGAGAAAAATAGATATTTTAGGGGAAAAAACCCCCAACAAACAAACAAAACCAAAAGCAAAAAAGCCCTACCCCACCCATCAATCAGACAATTCAGAACTGTTTGAAGCAGGAAAAGTTCCTGAATTAGAGAACGCTTAATAAAGCCAATATGGCAAACTGCAATAGAACACTGTACATCTTTCTCTACATTCCCTTTATTATTATAAAAAGAAGATCCTTGGACAAAAGGCATATGTTGATGATTCAGGGTTTTCTGGGAACAACAGGGGACTGTTATTACTGATTAGAGTCAATTTTTGAGGCAGAGAGACAGAACTGTCCACAGTTGATCAGGAACTAATATTGTAATGCAGTTCCTAGAAGAGGCTGTGTACAATTTGACTGCAGAATAACTGAGACATTGGTATATCCAATGCAAGCTTCATTTAGTACATACCAGAGAGCTATCAAGGATGGATAGCTGTTTCAGTAGTTTCACAGTGCAAAGGCAGATGATAGGGTCTGATGTATATTAATCCCCTTAGCAAAAACAGCCCTGGCATTAGAAGATGGCACCTATCATCAAGAGAAAGAAAAGCAAATCCATCAGATGATCGTAGTGAAGTCAAACTAATTTGAGAGAAAACAGAAGACCTGGTAGGTGAAGTACGAAATGGGGAAAAAAAATATATAGATCTCTAATGGTATCAAAGTTATCAAGATTTAATATTTGGGAGGTGATTGTGCCCCTGTACTCATCACTGATGAGGCCACACCTCGAGTATTGTGTCCAGTTTT
>BJBW01012901.1:0-16538 GCA_004320125.1 Scolopax mira | reverse complement strand
TTTGTCTCAACCCACGAGTTTTAATTTCAATTTTCCCCTCCCAGCCACACTGCTGGTGGGGGACTCTGGTTTGTGTGAGCGGCTGCCACGTGGTCCTTTGTTCCCATCTGCAGCCAAACCATGACGCAGTGATCATGAAACTGTGGAGTTCAAGATTCATAGGGCAGTGAGGAGGTTGTGCAGCAAGCTGACTACCCTGGACTTCAGAAGAGCAGACTTTGGTCTCCTGAGAGATCTGATTAGGAGGATAGCGTAGGAAAACGAACTGGAGGGGAGAGGGGCCCAAGAGGGCTGGTTGGTATTCAAGGATCGCCTCCTGCAAACTCAGGAGAGGTGCATCCCAAAAAAGAAGAAGTCAGGCAAAATAGCCAGCAGGCCTGCGTGGATGAATAAGGACCTGCTGGACAAGCTCAGGACCAAAAAGAAGACCTATAGAGGATGGAAGCAGGGATGGGTAGATGGGTAGAAATAGTCTGAGTGGTCAGAAACAAGATCAGGCATGCAAAAGCCCAGGCAGAACTAAATCAACCAAAAACATTAAAGACAATAAGAAAAACTTATAAAAGACTAGGGAAGTTTTTGGCCCTCCCTGGAAGGAAATGGGAGACCTGACCACCCAGGATATGGATAAGGCTGAGCTACTGAACAACATTTTTGCCTCAGTCTTCACTGGGAAGGGCTCAAATCACACTGCCCATGTCATGGAAAGAATGGGCATGCATGGAAGAGGCTCTGCAAATGAAGAACTGCCACAGTACAATCAGGTTCAAGACCTCTTAAGGAACCTGAAGGTGTATAAGTCCATGGGACCTGATGAAATCCATCCAGGGGTCCTGAGGGACGTGGTGGATGAAGTTGCTAAGCTGCTTTCCATCATATTTGAGAAATCGTGGCAGTCTGGGGAAGTTCCCATAGACTGGAAAAAGGAGAACATAACCCTGATATTCAAAAAAGGAAAAAAAGAAGTCCGGGGGAAGTATAGGTCAGTCAGTCTCACCTCTGTGCCTGGCAAGATTATGAAGCAGATCCTCCTGGAATCACTGCTAAGGCACATGGAAAATAAGGAGGTGATTTGAGACAGCCAACATGGCTTCACCAAGGGCAAATCATGCCTAACAAATTTGGTGGCCTTTTAAGATACTATCACACACTTGGTGGACAAGGGCAGAGCAACAGATGTCACCTACCTGGACTTGTGCAAGGCATTAGACACTGTCCCACATGACATCATGGTCTCAAAACTGGAAAGTCATGGATTCGATGGATAGACCACTTGGTGGATAAGGAACTGTCTGGATGGCCGCACTCAAAGGGTTGTGGTCAATGGTTCCATGTCCAAGTGGTGGCTAGGAACGAGTGGTGTTCCTCAGGGGTCCATACTGGGACCGGTACTGTTCAACATCTTTGTTGGAGATATGGGCAATTGGAGACATGACATCCTCAGCAAGTTTGCTAATGAGTTGGTGGTGCGGTCAACATGCTGGAGGCAAGGGATGCCATCCAGAGGGACCTGGACAGGCTGGAGAGGTGGGCTCATGCAAATCGCATGAAGTTTAACTAAGCCAAGTGCAGGGTCCTGCACCCGGGATGTGGCAATCCCAGGCACAAATACAGGTTGGGCAGAGAATGGCTGGAAAGCAGTCCTGAGAAGGACTTGGGAGTTGATGGATGAGAAACTCAACATGATCTGTCAATGTGCGCTGGCAGCCCAGAAAGCTAACTCCATACTGGGCTGCTTCAAGAGAAGTGTAGCCGGCAGGTTTTGGGAGGTGATTCTGTCCCTCTACTCTGCACTCGTGAGACCCCACCTGGAGTACTGTGTCCAACTTTGTAGTCCTCAACATGGGAAGGACATGGATCTGTTGGAACAGGACCAGAGGATGGCCACAAAGATGATCAGAGGGATGGAGCACCTCCCCTATGAGGACAGCTGAGAGAGCTGGGGTTGTTCAGCCTGGAGAAGAGAAGGCTCCGGGGAGACCTTATAACGGCCTTTCAATATCTGAAGGCAGCCTACAGGAGAGCCGGAGAGGGACTTTTTGTCAGGAAGTGTAGTGACAGGACAAGGGACAACAGTTTTAAACTGGAAGAGGGAAGATTTAGATTAGATACTAGAAAGAAATTCTTCAGTGAGGATGGTGAGGCACTGGAACAGGTTGCCCAGGGAAGTCGTGGATGCCCAATCCCTGGAAGTGTTCAAGGCCAGGCCGGATGGGGCTTTGAGCAACCTGCTCTAGTGGGAGGTGTCCCTGCCCATGGCAGGGGAGTTGGAACTAGATGACCTTTAAGGTCTCTTCCAACCCAAACCATTCTATGATTCTATGATTTGTACCTACAAAAGTGCCTTTACTTTTGCAGTGACTAAGTGAGAGTTACTAAGTGACTCAATTACACTTCTGTCTTCTTTTATTTTTCCTCACAATCTAGAAACTATTTAGTACAGGTAAATAACCAGTTCCTTCTTTAGAAAGAATTATGTTTCTAACATCACATAATAGTTAATACAGCACACTTCAGACAGTCACATAATAGTTAATGTTTCCAATAGAGACCATGAAGAAATGATGTATTTTTGGCTTGCATCAGAGCAAACTTACTTTTTTTTATTCTCTACCTATGGTATAGATATTGTCAACTGACTTATACTTTAATTTGAGTTTGAGGATGTCTTTTTACTTATTGTCAAATATGCAGATTATTAAAAGACTAGTTGGTAAATATATGTTTGACCAGCTAAGTGCTTAATCTTTATTAATTTCCTCACACATCATTAGAAGGATATAAAGTCATTTAATAACTGGAGTCCAAGAAGTACATTAACAAATATCAATATAATATTATTAATAATATTATAATATTGATTATATTAAAATAATAATATAAGGATATAACAATGTAATAATAATAATATAAAAAAATAGAAAACATATAATTTAGGGATTTTTTTTATTTTTGCATTTGTGTGATTTAATGTTTATTGAAGGAGATAAATTTCGATGTATAATGATAGTACCAGAGATTATATTCCATATACTCCTGCTATTATTAACTTTAACACATTGTTTTCTTGAAACTAGAACAGAGTACAAAACCCTCACTGTGCTCAAAGTGTCAAAATTCTTGACATTGTCGTTCCTTGGGTAATCTAATTGTTAAAATGTGGCCTAGAAAAGAAATATCATTAGCCCCATTTTTAGACAAAGATTTGAAGCATAGAGACATGAAAAAACATGCAAAAGAATATCTGAATACCAACCTCCTGAACTTTTACTGTACTCAGTTCTTTTCAAGCACAATTATGTCAATAGCATCATGAAAATACTATTCTTCCCTGCAGATGGAAGAGCAAACACTTCCCTTGTCCTGCTTTTCCAGATGATTCAGTTTTACCATGAAATTGTCGTATTTACCCACATCTTTAATTGTGGTAAAAGATTTAGACTAGATTTCTGTTAATCCCTGGTGTGTTTACCAGTGAATGGCTAAAAATACTGGTAAAGAATGATTATTTGGTTAAGTTCATGGTGTAGACATGAGTCCAATGTTAACAGGATGGACATAAAACATTCTGTGAAGGTCCCTAAAGAGCCCTCTGGAGAGATTAAGCCTTTTGATTACTATCAGCTTTATCACTGTAGGAGAATACAGTTAAATTATTTTTCTGACATGAATAGAAAATATTTTTTTCTTTTTACAGAAAAGCTTTTAGAGCCTGTAATGCATAAATTATCAGAGCTACTTTCAGCACATTTTAATTTACTCATCATTTAGATGCAACAATTAAAAAAAAAGCCTCTAACTGATTCTCTTGAGATTTGCATAAATCTGTTAAATAGACAAACTGCCTCTCAGCTGAACTTCTGACTTTTAAGTTTCTTCTTTTATCCTTCCTTTTTTTTTTTTTTTTTAACTATAGCTCTCTCCTGTAGGGTGAAAAAAAAAGACTCCAAAATTACTGCATTGTTTTGAAGATAATTTAAAAAAACCAACTATATATTATTCATCCCTGGTAATAAGAACACAGAGACATTGTTTAAAACGAACTTTAAAATTTTTTCAAAAGACATTTTGGAGCCAAATATAAGACAGTTTTTTCGTTCTCTCAAAATAAGAATGTCCCTCCCTTTCCCCACTTCCACAGAGCTGGGGTTCAGAGCAAGAATTGAAGGAGTGACAGAGAGAGAGAACTACAGTGTCTGGATATGCAGGACACTCAATATTAAGTTCTGGATTAGTGACAGGTTTAAGTTTCAATATTTCATGAGCCATCTGACTTTGAATGCTTTATCACATTAGAAAGAGGAAAGTCTTCCCTTGCAATGAGAGATGGCAGCCCTTCCTAGGTCTGGCAGGCTGGAAGATATTGGATCATAAAATCATGACACTGGAAAGCAATCTTAGGCAATATTTAGAGGCCTGCACTGTTTGCTGTTTATAACTTTTCTGTCTCTCACTCTGCAGACGTCAATTCAAGGTTCCATTTGGGTGTAGAACAAATAAAGAATCACCAAAAGATTCGTGAAGTTGTTAATATGGTTCTGACGAAATCTGCAACAGAAGAAAATAAAGCAACATGAATGTTACTAAAACTTCCATATTTTAATTGTTCTTCATCTTTCCTCTTTGGAGTAATATCAATTTAACACATATCTCAAGGTGTACATGAATAAACACAAATGCACATGTCTAAAGATTATATGCCTCCATCCACTAGCATTCAAAAAATGTACCTCAAAAGAGATTCAGACTTTAAAGACCTACATTTCAGGCTCAAAATTCATTGAACGGCATTTAAAAAAATTTAAGGCTTTACAACTTATACTGAAAAGTTAAAAAAGTATCCCAAAAAAGTAGGATAAGGAAGTAAATGTGACCAAAAAAAAAAAAGAAAAGAAATTAAAAGAGATGAGAAGAAGAAAGCAAAGGGAACCAAAACATCCTTTTTCTTAAGGATGTTAAGTGCAATTTGCTCTGGAAGCACCAGGATACAAATGTGGAACCTTTTTATTCTGTTTCAGCAAAGCTGCTTTCCAGTTGAGAAGCACACCTGCACATACAGAACATCATCTTTTTCAAAACCGAAGGGAACGATATGGGAACTTTAACTATTAATTTTAAACTTAACTTCTGGATTAACAGGAAGCATGAAATACTTGAGGGTGCTGCATCTGGGGAGAAATAACCCCCTGTACCAGTACAAGTTGGGGGCTGACTTGCTGGAGAGCACCTCTGAGGAGAAAGACCTAGGAGTTCTGGTGAAAACAGGATGACCATGAGCCAGCAATGTGCCCTTGTGGCCAAGAAGGCCAATGGCATCCTGGATTGCATCGGAAAGAGTGTGTCCAGCAGGTTGAGGGAGGTCATCCTGCCCATCTACTCTGCCATCTGGAGTGCTGTGTCCAGTTCTGGGCTCCCCAGTTCAAGAAGGTCAGGCAACTGCTGGAGAGGGTGCATACAAAGATGATTAGGAGCTGATCAATGCTTATAAATACTGAAAGGATGGATGTCAAGAGGATGTGGTCAGTCTTTTTTACAGTGGTGCCCAGTGACAGAGGAACCTCTTTACTTTGAGGGTGGCAGAGCACTGAAACAGGCTGCCCAGAGAGGTCATGGGGTCTCCTTCTCTGGAGTTATTCCAAACCTGCCTGGCCAAGTTCCTGTGCAACCTGCTCTAGGTGGACCTGCTTTGGCAGGGGGGTTGGAATACATGATCTCCAGAGGGCCCTTCCAACCCCATGTGATTCTGTGATACTTCATAACAAAGGACATCTGAAATGCACATGAAAGCATGAGCTTTAAGGAAAATGCTTTCTTGACCATGACAAATATATGATATTAAACTGCAGCATGATAATAAAATTTAAAAAAAAATATATATTACATAAGTGAAAAATCGCAATTTTTTCAAAGCTTATTATTTATGTGATTGATTTAAACATATCATCTACATAATCATATCATCTACAAATATCAAGTATAAGAAATGAGAAGTTTTATATATAAGAATCATAGAATCGTCCAGGTTGAAAAGAACCTTTCAGATTGTTGAGTCGAACCATCAAGCTGGTTCCAGTAAACCATGCCCCTATGCACCATATTTTTGTGTCTTTTAAATGCCTCCAGGGATGGTGACTCCACCACTTCCCTGGGCAGCCTGTTCCAATATTCTAAAACCCTTTCGATCAAGAAATTTTTCCTAATATTCAATGTAAACCTCCCCTGGTGCAACTTGAGGCCATTTCATCTTCTCCTATTGCTTGTTACTTGGGAAAAGAGTCCAACCTCCACCTCTCTACAGCCTCCTTTCAGGTAGTTGTAGAGAGTGATAAGATCTCCCCTCAGCCTCCTTTTCTCTAGGCTGAACAACCCCAGCTCCCTCAGCCTCTCCTCATAAAACTTGTGCTCCAGACCCCTCACCAGCTTCATTGCCCTTCTCTAAACCCACTCCAGCACCTCAATGTCTGTTGTAGTGAGGGACCCAAAACTAGACACAGTATCAGAGGTGCATCCTCTGTTATTATATTGTATCTGTTGATTGTGCAGTCATACAGACATATTTATGTGTGTGTACAAATATTAGATGAAAGACTATTACACTTATAAAATATTTTAAAAAAATAATTTTCCTAACAGATTTAAATATTCATTCTCAGTCAGAATGATAAAAAGATAGACTCAATATATTTGAAAATGTAGTGAACCATGTTCTGTTCTTGCTAACAATGATGCATTTTCATTTAGATAAATCTGAAGACAATTTTGTCCCACTAATATATCTTTAAAGGGTAATCAAGTAAATCTCTTTAATAGCATTACGACTCATTTGGAAAGTTTACAATCCATAATTAGCTGTTTCTTTGAAACCAGTTGATAAAAATGTAGTTTCAGAATAGATAATAGTTCAAATCATACATATGCATAGAAAATTGATTTATCCAAATATGCCAATTTTAGGCATTACTCACAAATGACCCTTAAAATCCACATGATTTAAGTTTTAAGCAGTAACTATTAAATAGTAGGCTGATCTTTTACAGAAAATTGTATCCCATACAAAAATTAAAGAACAGGTTTTAAGATTCAGTCACTAATCTTTATAAAAGGGCAGAAAGAAAGCAAAACAAAACAAAATCCCTTGCAGTCACATTCTGTCATTCTTTTTCACCTACTCTTGGGGTTTTTTTTTCCTTACTTTTAATTTTATTTCATTATATGTAGCAAGCCTAATTTTTCAAAAAAAACATTTTGATCCTGCTCATTTATTTTGCCACACTTTGACTATTAGGTTTTTTTTTACCCTGAAGTATTTTGTAATAGAATTCATTTTAACTTAATTTGTTAGATTAAGATAAGGTTTTGAGTGTTTTAAATCTAAGAGAGATTAGATCAATCTATGAGATTCATCTTGTGAGGTTCAAAGGTACTGCAGAATACTTAGATTTTACTAGTGATTTGTGAATTTTAATTTTTCTTTTTTCCCATGGAACAATATGAATTTATTTGTTGCACTAAATTTTATTTTTTTCTAACAATATTTATTTTTTAAATAATTTACAATTAGCGTAATTTTTGCCTTCTCTCCATAGGAAGGTAATCATAAGAATTTTCAGGGAAAACCCCCCACTTTTTTCACCCCAAAATTCTCATAATGAAAATATCAGACTACAGCAAAGTTCTGAATCAAAAGATAGGGGTGGTAGTTTGTGATATTGTTCATTTGGGTTTTTTTGTTTGAGTGGTTTTTTAGTTGGTAAATTATGCAAACAATGATATAGAGGCAAACAGAGAATATATTAGCCCTGGACTCCCGTCTTACTTGGATCAGGTGTCCCCAATTTGTTTGCTTTGTTTTGTGGTGTTTTGGGGTTTTTTTTAATGTTGGCTGTTATATGATACATTACCATCTCAATTTATCACCATCCTCATTTTTCTAGGAAGACCAGAGGAAAGGAATAGGAGACCTCTTGTGTCTCTTCACCACATTCTCTGCAGATCACTCAGTATTATAGTAAAGAGGAGTTTACCTTTGCATCTGGTGGCTGCTGGCAAAAGGCCCTAGGGAAGCATGTACAACAGTCACCCAAATTAAAAAATATCCAAACAATTTGGGCAATAAAATCATAGGAAGAACAAAAAGGAAGAGTGGGATTAGCAAGAGCTCTGACTATCTGCCTATTATGTGTATTGGGGCCTTATATGTCTAATAAAAAGAAAGCATCAAAAATTTTAATGCAGAATAAGAGTATGATTTAATAAGCATAACAGATACTTAGAAAAATTATTCAAATGAAAGTGATTTCGTTATAAATGCTGTGAACTATTGGGGAAGGATACTGTTAAAAAAGATAAGCTCTTCCTTTGTATATCAAGATGTGACTGTTCCCTCTGAAGTCCAATATGCAGAGGAAGTTAGAAGTGAAGAAAGTCTGGCTAATACCAGAAAGGAGGCTTTAATACAGCTGGCAATATGCTGGGGATCTACTATAAACCTTGCAACCGGAACGAGCTGAACAAGGCTTACCAGTGATTTCCAGCACAGGATGACAGTGTTAATTAAGAAGCAGAATCTACAGGATTTGTAAATATAGAACCAACCTTAAAAGAAATAAATACCTTATTTATTCTGCTCCCTATATTATTACATCATTTGTGTTAGATGAATATGGAGTAAAATATATTTTATACTTTGTGTGACTTCATAAATATGTTGTATATTCAAAATATTAAGTAAGTCATCTAAAGTATTGCTTCCTTCAGGGCAGGAGATCCCTGTATTGAGATGTCTGACTTGCTTTTATTTACCAAATTTACTAGACAGGGATTTGTCTAGCCTGCATACTAAAGCACACAACTCATATTTCCCTGACAAGCAGTCTCAGATAGTTCAAAATACTTAAAACTGCCTAACTTATTCTCCTTTTGTTAAGGAGATTTAGCTATGGAGGCATCTGCTGAAAAACAAAATATAGGACGACAAATTATATCTATCAAATTCTTGTTACTCATCAGTAAACTTTTTGATATAAAAAACAGAGAACCCAATCTAGGTTTGACAGTCACCAATCAGTTGGCAGGACGTTGAAGATGAGGGACAATATGGGCAGGGGTAAAAGCATAGCAGCAAACCAAAAGCAGACATCTTCAAGGAACAGTCAGAGAACACAGGTAGAAACAATAATCTGCAATTATTCAGGACATGGGACAACTGGTCATACTGCCAAAGAGGAACTGGATATTACGGTATGTCACAAAGCTAAGCATGCATCAAGAAGGTGATGCTATTAACAAAAAAGGCAGATTTTGGATTGACAGATGTTCCAAATGGAAAAAAAAACCTCTTATATACAGCAAATATTAGCAGATATAAGTAAAAAATGCCCACATATACAACTGAATAAAATTCTGTAGTGTCATTTTCCAAATGATTGCATCACCATAACAGATCTACATGCTGCATGTATAGAGTCCACATAATTTACCCGAATCAAAAGCCATCCAAGAAATAATAGAAATTTAGAGATGTGCAACCAATTAATGTTTAGATCATAGACTTACCCAATGGACTATTGAGCCAGAGTCTCATCCAGGATAATGTTAATCAAACCTGCACACAAAGGAAAAAAAGCTACTTGATGTTATTGAGTTACACAGGTTTCTGCAGTTTGCTGAAACAGGTTTCAAGATGGAAATGCTCTTTGGAAGCTTTCCTAACATCTATACATCCCACCCTGGACCAACTTGTTTGCTGTGACTGAGCCTTCATTTTGCTACAGGGGAAGGTATAATTTGCTATCACTACGTGCAGTCACTGGTTCCTTGCATCAGTGAACAAGAGAGCAGACAGGGGAAGAAAATGTGACTTCAAAAGCACTAAGGTGTTTGAAGTGCCCTGACTTCCTCTGCTGTTTGTTCTGATAATGTGTTGCCTTGGGAGAGCACAAAAGCAATATTTTCTCTCCTGCACCTGTGATCCGCTTGACACAAGGAGCACTGATTAGCTATCAGGGAACTATGAATCATTTCCTGGTTCTGTTGACCAGTTAATATTCACCTCAGGGGGAAGTTACATGGCACTGAAGTTCTAATCTACACCAGCAACTTCTGACCTGCTCATTCAGACTGCAGTCCCCCATCCCTCTCCCATATCCTGCTTTTGAAATATTCTCTGTGCAGGAGCCAGGGAGTTGGTTCCATCAGCTGTAGAACTGATGACTTTTCCACTGGGAGGATGCTTTGGTTTGCTCGTTTCCGACCCAATTACGCTGCTTGAAGGCAGCCGATACGGCTTTGTGTGTCTAAAAGGTGCTCACTGAGCTTCTAACAGACTGTCAAAGACTCTGAGCAGTCAAGGTCTGCTGCTAATGGTTACAATAGGCCACAGGTCCTCCCTTTGGCCTGCCACTTAAAGAAGGGAAAAAGAAAGAGGTGACATTGAAAAGAGATGCTTGCTGGTGCACAAAAAAAGTAGAATGACTGCTCTTAAATGGGAAGACAGAGACTGCTGCTAGAGGGGAAATCTGTAAAGGGGTCCTGAACCTGGATCCAGCTGCTGCAACTGGCAAGATGGGAACACCATAATAACTGGCAATAGAGGAACAACATAAAGCTCCAGAGGCAGCTTTGCTGCAAAATAAAGGAAAACAATTACTTAGGAATAGGACTTCATGGCTACATAATATAGTTAGCTGCCCAGCAGCTGGCAGTGTTAAAACAGTATTAATAACAGTGTTAGCTGTTACCACAGTTTCTTATGTCTCACAGTTATATGTCTCTGAAAATCTTACACTTATTTGGTACACGGTTGAGAAACACCAAATATACAAAATAAAGCAGCTGGAGCATTGTATTTGTTATCTTTAAATTCACAAATGTTCGAATAATTTACTAATTAAGTCTTATTAAATTGAGGAATAACTAAGAAGAGCAGGAGCTCAATGACATTTTGCATATAATACTCAAGTCCTTTGTACTTAATACTTTGGTTTGTTCTAACTTTTCCTTTATCCCTGCTGTCACCAACATACATTTTAAAAGCTTGCATGGGTTTTATTCTTTTTGTTTCCATGGCAGCAATAAGACTGATCCCTCCGATATGGAAATCTCCATTTATTCTGAAAATTGTTTCCTGGCAAAATTGCCTTGGATCAGAATCCTGCAACTGAATATACAGGAATTTTATCTTTACATATATTGTGTATAGATTTCTTTTTGTATGCAGTCAAGGACAAATTGATTTGGCCTGCTTCGTGAGCTAACACTTGTACTAGCTGATGCTTTTGTTGTGCTTCAATTTCAATCCAGAATTGGGAGTAAACTATTTTGTTGACCTTTGGACTAGTATAACCACTTTTTTGGCTGTTCAGCTTGTGGCATTTGTGTTTCTAGCAAAATGAATGCAAATTTTGTTACTTCAACAGAGGAAAGAAAGAGCACATCTGCTATTTAGTGATTTTGATCATTTTAGTTGAATGATGATAGACTTTGCAGAGAATTATTTATCTGGTTTTGTGGATTCATCTTCCAATCAGTTATTCAAAAAGTTACAGACGATATTTTTGTTGTATTTATGTTGGGCCCCATTTTATTTCACAACACTCTTAATTAATCCTGCAAATGAATAGGAAAAAAACCTTATTTTGCCTTGCTTGTTAAACCCTCCGTTTTATTAATAATTCCTTCTTATCCTTGATTAAAATTGAAAATCAGATAAATCTGCCTGCAAGCATGAGCAAAATCAAGCTCAGACACCTTAGTAGAAGTGGAATTGGACCTGGGCTAAATGCTGCAAGACTGCAGTGAGTTAAATGAGGTGGGGGTGAAGAAAGAGAAGTTCTGTGACGATGTCCTCCATGCTTCCCATGGTCAGCAGCTCTGCCTTTTTGCCATTCACTCTGTACTCTTTCAACCTCTGACATAGTAATAGGTTAAGCTATGAAATGCTACTCATTTACATGGGGGTAAAATATTCAAATGACCTGCTAAAGGAGCTTAAAGCACTACAATTAACCCATCACAAAATATAATATACCACAAATGCTTTTTAAAGTTTAATCTACTAATGATGCTCAGCATGCATTAACATTTTCCCCATTTTTTATGTGTCATACATCAGTAGTTAGATAAACACTCTGATTATCGTCAGTTTTATGTCACTTTGAGAGTCCAAGTTGATAACTGCCATTAATCACAATCTCAGCAGCACGGCACTTTGAACATATCTACCACAGAGCTCTGACAGCAGTGACCAATAAGGGATGTAACTTGTTCTGGTGAATACAAAAGGATGTGCTTCACTGCTTTATATCCTCATACCATTTCAACCACAGAGAACTTCCAAGAACCATGAATATTAGGGAGTATGTTTGTACTCAAGTTTTTTTTCCTTTGGGAACTAAAACACAAACTTGTAGTGTTTAAACTCAGAGTCTCTTTGTTCATGCTCACTCATATTTTATCAACTATGATAAAAGACCTCTGTCCTGTGAGGCCATGTATTTTTCTAATGGAGATTCAGAGGGAGACAGGCTGTTGCAGAAAAAGCAATCTATGCCCTATCAAATAGTTAGGAAAAATACTGGGAATATCACTATCAGGAATTTCTCTGAACAGAATTTCAGTCCTCTTTCAGCAATTTTCCTAATATTCTCAGTTTAAGAATGAATCAACAACTGAATATATATCTTCTGAACAAAAGAAGAATGAATTCAGCATGAATTATTTCAAGCTTCATGATTTTGATAGCTTGTCTGTGATATTTTTTTTTTAAGGGGAAAGGGAGGACCTAGTTTATGCCTCTTTGAACACTGAGCTCATCATACTCGCTCTACACACAACACATACAGATGTTCTGAGCTGTCAGATCTGCCATGAGTATATGTGAGTTTATTCACACATGCATTTTTGTGACTACCTGAATGTCTATATACATGTTACAGTACCCTTAAATTATGTCAAATCAATTATATATTTAAAAGAGATTTTTTTATTGTTCTGTAGACACTTCAATGGTTCAGATGGAACATTTCCCATTAATAGGTCACAGACGAAGTTACAAACTGAAATGGTTAGACTGATATTTTCTTGTAAACCAGTTATACTAGCATCATTCAATAGGGTAAAGTCAATCATTATTAATGTAATGGCCTTATACATGCCACATTAAAGAGATTCCATAAGTAATATACGTAAAAATTATTCTATCTAAAGTGGAAACTTTGTATTTTATAGACACAAACTATGATTCCTTAGTTTGAACATTACAGTTCATGTAAGATTAGTGTTGCTGCATACAAAGGGAGTGCTAAACACAAAAAGTATAAGACAAACTTGCAGATTTCAGAGCTTTATGGAATAAATTTATGGGATGTTGTGCTGGGTCTGGTGGGGAAAGGGTTAATTGTTCCCAGGACCTAGCAGGGCCACAGGTATTCCATCCCATTTGAGCCAGCCCAGGGGGAGGGGCCTGAGCTTGAATTTTTACAACTTATGTTCAAAACAGTTGCAAGTTTAGCAACAAATACCAACAATCTTGAACATCCTTCTGTTCTGGGCAGTTATACCCTCAAATCGGGAGTGATTGATTCTGAGCAGTATATAATAGCATTAAATACAAATGTAGGGATTAAAGTAGACATATGTAAAACCTCACTTTATAAAGCGTTGACCCATCACATACTTTATAAAATGTCAATATAGCTTATCTTTGTTATCCTGATACTGCCTGGTCTTGTAGTTCTTTATTGTGAAAAAAAATTACCCCTACTGAAGTCATTAAATTCACCTGAGATTTCACCTCCAGAAATAAAGGTCAATAATTTTCTCTTGCATTGGTAATGAACATGTACTTACAACCCCAACAAACCAGTATTAACACAATCACTTCACTGTATTCATTCTTCCAAAATGAGACGACTGCAAAACTCCAAGATTTACTCTTTCCTTCTCTGAAGCAGTGAGATACACACCGAGGCTGCGTTAAAGAAACTGTATGAAGCGAAGTCACTTCTCCTACCCAGAAACAAAGATAATTGAGCAAAGGTGCATTTACAGTAGACTGACAGGAAAGATTGCAGTGTTAGAGACTAATTTCTTGTTTTAACCATTTTTTCCCTATGGTATCTTACTTTAGCTGACTAAAGAATGTTTTGATTTAACTACATTTTCTAAGTTACCGTAATGATCTGTCTTTAAAGACTTTTGGAAAACACTGGGTTTGTAGATATCGAGTCCATCATAGCTGATGAAATGAAATGCCAGAGGCCAGAGAAAAGTAGTATTTCCCCCCCCCACCCCCCACACCCCTCCACCATGATTGTGTTCAGTGCAGTGCAGAGTCACAGCAAAAGCTGTCACTGTGGGTCCGAGGCATAGCCTTACAATTCACCCCCTCTCCATTTAAAAAAAAAAAAAGAAAACACACCAGATAAAAAACCAAACCAAAACCATTAAAGCTCAAAAACACTCAAAGAGAGCAAGGGATTAGAATGGACAAATGACTTCCCAGCAGTCACAGAAGGGAAGGTCAAAGCAGATATTTGAGTGCAGGTCTGCCAGGCCCTGGGGTTAGCAGCAACACTGCAGGAGACACAATGTAATGTTGATTGAACATCCACTCTGTGGAAGACCTGTATTTTATAGTGTGCCATGACAGATTTTCTCACCTGGCTTTTATCAGGAAAGCTTGATTTTGAAGCCTTTGTTCCCCTCATTATTTACTTTTTGATTAAACACCACCCATTGTTATATTTTTCTGAGAAACGGTGGCCCTGCAGCAGTTGTAAATCGATAGCTAGATGTGGAGGAATAAGAACGGGAAGGAAAAAAAAAGGAGGAAAGTTGCTTACAGTCAAGTCAGAATGAAAGTTAATAAAAATAGGTCAGGCAATTGCAGCCCTTTCTCATATGAAACAAATGGGCTAATCCTAAGTAGGAGTCGCACATCAGGATCTTCAGTGTATTTGGGGCTCATCAGGAACTGGCATATAAGTAGCAATATAAAAATCCTTTTTTACTGATACCAGGAAGAGTTTGCAGGATAATAGATTATCCTGCAAAGGATTTGTATTACATCTGGCTTTTTACCCAGGATTGTATAAATGTTGCAGAAATTAAATTGATCTGTTATCCAGGTCATGTATTTGGTAATTATTAAGCTGAAGAAGTATATATGAAGATATCAGATTTTTCAAAAAAAAAAATCTGTAAAACTGTAATCTAAATAGATGAAAAAAAGAAAACAGAAGGTGACATGTTTTTTTCACCTCCAAGGGCAAACACTTCAGTTCCATAGTTCCTGGAAACAGAACCTTCCATAGTATAATGAAACAATGTCCAACGTAACTAATTTTAAAAGTCTACAAATTGAAATCCTACTGAAACTCCTACTTAACTGTCTGCTGTAATTAAACTCATCATGCAATCGTTAAAAAAAGAAAGAATGAAAAAAAAAGCAAGTATTTAAAACACAGAACTTTCAGATTCAGGCAGATAAATAGAAGACAGACAAGCATAACAAAGTTATTATTCAGGAAAGATTTTGCTAGTTGCATTTGGATTGCAAGCTCTAGCAACTGTTAGCATGTGTCACTGCCTCTAATGGTATATGGGTTCAATCAGAGCACATAGAATGCCAGATGGGACTGGAGGAAGCTGTCAGTAGAAAGAAACTATGCTCTCTGATTTTTGCATTCCTGTGCAAAAAGCCACTATTGTCAATTGTTTTTATCTGTAAAGCCAATGCTTTTGTTATAAATCTTGGCATGATCTGGGATTACAAAGCCAGCAAGAACCAGATGGCTGAAGAGATTCAGGCCAGGTCTAGAGCCTCCTGCCAGCCTTGTTTCAGCAATCAGGAGGATGCAGAAATAATGAACACGTCTGGGTGAGCAGATGCTCCTCACGTGTAGACACAGTATGTACACTGGCAAAACTGTAGCACGACTGGTAGTACAGATGCTTAAGAAAGGTAAGGAAGAAGATTATTCAGACAAGTGCAAAGCACAGAATTGGAGAAATAAAGAACAGCTGTAATCTACAATCACAAATTAGCCCTAGTGTAGGCATTGTTGTAGATGGTAATGAATATCAGCACCATGTCAAGATTATTTTGCCATTCACTAAGCAGCTGCTAATATGAAATTATGTCTTTGCTCAAGCAGAAAAAGGAATTGTCTTGACCACTGAGAAAGCTGGGCTTTCCCCAAAACTTTGAAACCTAAATTTCTAAGAGCCAGAAAAAAAGACTCTACACAAACACTTCACACTCCATGGTGAACACACCCACAATCTTGTTTCTTCAAGAACATGGAACTGAACTAAGCTTGCCTAAATCCTGTCTTAATATCCCACACAAGGCTGTTTTGTTGAAATGAAATGATTTACTTCACCCTTTCTGTGTCATGTGGATCTTAAGTCCATGATCTCTGAAAATATTAGACTGTTTCTCTTTAATAGAAAATTTCTGATGAACATTAGCTTTTCCTTGCTCAGCCACCCGTTTAGATGTTGTCGTGGTTTTGACCGAACTGACCAACCAGAAC
>BJBW01012899.1:1532-19077 GCA_004320125.1 Scolopax mira | reverse complement strand
GGAGGGGTTCAAGGCCAGGCTGGATGGGGCTTTGAGGAACCTGCTCTGGTGGGAGGTGTCCCTGCCCAGGGCAGGGGGTTGGAACTTGATGATCTTTAAGGCCCCTTCCAACTTTAACCATTCCATGATTCTATGATCCCTTGCTTGCACAGGGTTTGTTTTTGCATGGGAATGTAGTGGTCTGTTCTGGGAACGGAGTGGGGTATGGACCTCAGAAGATGCTGAGAAGGCAGCAGATTGTCCGGTCAGGCTTTGGCTGATCTGTCCTGTGCCCATTCCCACACTTTTGGTTTGTGAGAAGCACCGCTGTGCCCTGCGATTTGCCACACGGAGCTCACAGGAGGAGCTCGGGCAGCAGAAAGAAGACACACCATTTCCAAACTTAACCTAAATCAGTCCCGACACAATCCTCCGACTAGTTTTCTCTAATATCTCTTTGCTAGTAGTGGGGTTTTTCTGCTGCGTAGGACACCTCTTCTGTTCTCTAGAGCTTCTGCTTGCTTTATAGCAATCCCTTGAAGGCCTCCTGAGGCTGCTCTTTGTGAAGCAAGACATATTCTGAGTGGGCACAGACGTCTTTGCTAGCTCCCGCGCTGCAGCTTACTCATTTCCTTGCTCCACTGTGGTTCTAACCTTCTTTCAGATTAAGAGCAATTTACATCTCTTTAACCAGACATATTGGTGTTATTACCATTGCAGTCCTATTGATTGCAATGCTGCACTTAGCATCACCGTTCCAATTTTATCATCCTTAGTCATTCTTGCATGACTGTGTATTTATGTACAAGTTCTATTATTTAAATTAGTATATAGCATTAGAAAGGAAGCATGACAGAATTAAAACAAACTGAAAAGCACAAAATAACGATGCCAAAATGCTGAAAATCATGCCTTCCTTTTCTTGGATATATCAGCACTCGGTTATTTGGATTTCTTTTAAAGGAGAATGCTGTTATTGGTTATTTTGAGACATTATAGCCATAAAGCAGCATAAACAACCTTGAAAACAGGGAAGCAATTATTTAGAAGTTTCATATTCTGCTCTACAGTGCAACACAAAAAGGCAAAGAAAAGTAGATGTATCTGTAAAGTACTACGAAGCCTTGTGACCGGTGGTGTTTACCAGTAAAAGGCAGAGTAAGACAAACACTGCTGAAAATAAAAAAAAACCCAGTTCTTTCTACCGTATGATTGCAATGACTAAGAAATGTGGGAAAATAGTCCGGAACGTCTGTGGGTTCTGCAGAAGGAGCAATAGTGTACCACGACATCAATCAGACACCGTCATCCCATGAGGCAACTCATGTACAACAGGGGACAGCAGAGACAATCCTCAGGTGGAGTCACGGGCCAGAGGTTTCAGCCAGAAACCAGAAACACAGCAAAACAGATTTTTCTAAATTTATAAGGTGCCAGCTAAAGCCTGCCTCCTGCCATTAGCACAGCTCTGGCCATCTCACACAATCACATGGGGTTGGAAGGGACCTCTGGAGATCATCTAGTCCAACCCCCTGCCAGAGCAGGTCCACCCACAGGAATGTGTCCAGGAGGGTTTGAATGTCTCCAGAGAAGGAGACTCCACCACCTCTCTGGGCAGCCTCTGCCAGGGCTCTGACACCCTCAAAGCAAAGAAGTTCCTCCTTATGTTGAGATGTTCCTATGTTCAAGTTTTTGCCCATTCCCTCTTGTCCTATCACTGGGCACCACTAAGAAAAGACTGGCCCCATCCTCCAGACACCCAACCTTTGAATATTTATAGGTGTTGATCAATTCCCCCCCTTCAGCCTTCTCTTCTCCAAACTAAAAAGACTCAACTCTCTCAGCTTTTCCTTATGAGAGATGCTCCAGACCCCTCATCATCTCTGTAGCCCTCTACTGTACCCTCTCTAGCACTTCCCTGTCCTTCTTGAACTGGGGAGCCCAGAACTGGACCCATTGCTCTAGATGGGGCCTCCCCAGGGCAGAGCAGAGGGGAAGGATGACCTCCTTCCACCTGCTGGCCACACTCTTCATGATGCACCCCAGGATACCATTGGCCTTCTTGGCCACAAGGGGACATTGCTGGCTCATGGTCATCCTGTTGTCCACCAGGACTCCTAGGTCTTTATCCTCAGACGTTTTCTCCACCACCATTCTGCTTCTTTTCTTTTATATTAAAATTCACATCAAAACCTGCAGAAGAACACTGCCTGCCCCCTTCCAGGGCTCCAGCTCCGACAGGGTCGCTACCACCTTTCAACTGCCCTGAAAAACTGAAGGAAAAAAGCTTACGATGAACCTGAGCAGTCACAAGTTTATTGAGCAGCTGGAACCACAGTCCCTGTGTTCCTCCCAACGCCAAAATCACCTTAATAGAGCTCACAACCAACCGAGCGGAGACTATTCCCATTCCTGTCCTGTAACTCCCACAATACCTTGACCCCATTAAAAATACACACAAAGCAATCCCCCCCTCCCTGTCCCACAGGGACTCCTCTTAAAACAGTGCCAGTCAGTCTAAAGAGAGACAGAAATACCTCGCCTTCTGAAAAAAAAAAAAAAATTGATCAAATGGTCTTTGAATATTTGATAACCCAAATAAGAACATGCAGATATGGCACATAAAAAAATCAGTAACTGCTGTAATCAATAAGCAGGCCATTCAGCAAATCCACTTTCATTAATTAAGAGAAGGGAGCGTTATTTCTTAAGACAGATGCAGTGTTATTACTTCATGTTAACAACTTGAGCCAATCTGGGTAAAAATAGTACGTTTCATCTCTTTTAAACAAACAAACACCCCACTCACCACCAGTTGGTGGTGTACGTCTGATAGTGTTTTAATTTTAATGAAAAATGTGCTTTTACAGCCAAGCAGACCAACCAAAGTCAGTCCACACATGGTCTCAAGACACACTTTTTCAGCTGGGATGGTAACAAACAAAGCTTAAGTAAGTTATTCCTTAATGTTCCCAGCAGGGATGGGCAGATAACAAATCCTTAGCCTTTTCATTTACAGCCAGGAGGGAGACAACAGATCAGCCTTTTTAAGTTATAATATGGGGTCTTGTGAGCCACCAAGACATGAGAATTGGAAAAAGAAACTGAGAAAATGTGGAGAAGGTAAACTATTGGTTCCCTGTGTACTTAAAAACTGTTACCCACTAAGACCTGACAGTTCCCATTTAAACCATGACAGAAAGGAATTAATTAATAAGTATGACTATAAAAGTATAAGAGGTCAGACTTTCCTCCTCATGCTGTCCATCAGTCTACTCATTTTCTCTTTCTGAAAGCACAGGTTTTTCACAGAACCAGAAGGACCCACCACTTCATCAAGCTTCTCACGATGAGAAGCCTGAAGAATCATCCAAGGACTTATTCAGCCTCTCCTAGTGCCGACCATGTCCTCGTGATGCTCTTGCCCCAAATGGGGACTAGTGGTGGCTCATGTCCTTCAGCACCAAACTCTTCCTAGACCAGGTCCTCATCTCTGGGGAGGCTCGTCCTACCTGTCTCTTGGCATGAAGAGTTACGAGGTGCCCCCACTCAAGCAGGTCCCACCCCTGCCCAAGCTTGCCAGGACCAGGTAGAAGACAGTTTGGGGCCAAGTGTGTCAACCACAACTAGTGGAAAAGATAACGTGACACATTATTTCACCAGTTTGGAGAGAAAAGCCTGCTCTGACAAACAAAGTGTCTTGAAAACAAAAATGTCTCAGCCCCTGCTCCTATCTCCAAGTTTTCCCTTTCAATCCCCCTCCAGGCAAAACAAACCAATTAATCCTAATTTCCCCAAAAGAAAAGGAGGCATAATCCCTTTTTTTTCCTCTTTTTTTTAGTGGAACAGTTCCAACAGGGAAAGTGTTTCAAAACTACGAGGATACAATCAGGAGTGGAATTCAAACCTACCCTAGATGCTCGTGACAGACCAAAATCTGGCCTGACCCAGGAATGATGGAGGTTCAGAACTTAAGAGTTTGATAATTCAGAAAGACAGAAAAGAACTGATCCATATAATCCCATGAACGTCAGGATCAGGATTTAAAACTGAGCCCAGCACATAACTAAAAGGCAAAGTCACGACAGAAGAGGCAGAGGAGTATGTTCTGCAGAAGGCTAGCACAGGTTAGCACCTTAGCTGTGCAATTCTCCACTAAGCTATTCATGCTCTTAAGAGATCCATCAAAAATAAAACATGGGAAAACTATGGAGGGTGTTCTCTAGTTTATGACATAAACAGGACAAGCATCTACAGGCATAATTCAGGACAAGCTGTCCAGAGCTCATCCTGATTTTAAAAAGACATTCATGTCTGTGCAACAGGCAGCAAGGTTAGTTAATGAAAATACATCTCATCATACAGCAGGTCAAAATGACTGATGTACGACAGAACAGATTTGATGAACTGAGTTGGTAATCTTCACAAAGTTATTTGGCATTCGTAACAACTCAGAATTTATATTCACACTACCTGATGGGGGGCAGCTCCTATTATTATTAACAAAATACCAACAACTGGTTCAGCCTCTAAGTCAATTCCATTTACAGTTCGTCATTCTATTATAACAAAGCAGCACCGGCAGAGACACAAGGAAAAGACTTCATCTTCATAAAGATCATTTTTAACATACAAGCATAGACAGGCAAATACAAACACTTTTTTTCTTTATAAAGGAAGGAGGTGCTACAAATTAAAGAAAGATCAGAGGTCTAAAATGGAGAATTGTGTAATTTTAGACTAATTCAAACTGGTCATCAAAGAGTGCACTGCGGAAATACAGTCCAGACCCTGAAGAAGATGGACTCTTCTACACACCATTGCATTCTCATGTAACGAAGCAGAGGGTCCCCAGGAAACCCTTCTCTGGGACATCTGCAGACATCTAACAATAGAATGAGAGATGAAGTCTTTGGCTGTAAGTCACTGGGTTTTCCAGCCACAACCTCTTAACACGTTAGTAAGACAGGGGGTATTAATGCAGGAGAAAATACACAATGGGGTCCAACTCCATAACTTTTCACTAGTTACTCCTACTGCATGCCATCCAAAAATATCTCAGAGGAAGGATAACACGACTCAAATAGTCAAATTAACTAGAGAAATATGCTTAAATTGTGGGTTGCCACTGAAACATAGCTACCTCCAATGCACAGACAGTGACTACAAAGGACTGGTGTACGGGTCTGTTAAGATCCATTGAAGTACTTGGGTTTGGATTTTTTTCTTTTAACGGGAATCAAAAAGCAAAATCCATTTACAAAAGAGCAGAATTTAAAATCTGATCTTATTTCATAACTTTAACTTGGATACTCTAACAGCTCTTTTTCAGCAGGGAATCAATTCAGATTTGCGCAACCGATGGTCTTGGCAACCCCTCCCAGAGCCGAGTCTACCGAAGGTACTCTTCACAGACTATCAGGAGATCATGATGCCCTTGGAAGTCTCTCTAATTAACAATAAACTGCTTTTACAATTGAAAATGCAGCCTCAAACCCTGGTGACACTACGGATACGTCAATTCCTGATACACACGCTTCATTGTATGCAATGTCTTTGGAAATCAAGGGCAACATCAACCCAGAAAATATTTTTCAACATTTGGACTCTTGCCACCAAATCAATAATGGTGGAACAAAATGAATTACAAGATTCCACAGCTTCAATCACAGAAGAAGGAGAGAGTAAGCCAAAAAGAGAAACCACAACTTACACTGAGAGACTAGTTGGACAGAACTGCATGTAGACTTGTATCTAATTAAATCAGACTAAGGGCAAAAGCGAGGCAGAATCATTTGATAGACTTGCATGGAATCGGTCAACACAAAAGGGTACTCAGCTCATGAAATATGTAAGTCATTTCTCTTGATCGGGCCAGAGGACTGACATGATCCCCACACCTGAAGGGCGGCCAATGTCACAAGGAAAGGAGAAGGTTTTACTCTTAAGATTATTGTGACTTTCCTGAAAAGCTTTTCCACGGGACTCAGGTTTTCAACACTTGAGGAACACGGGTTCAGAATGACTTGTGGATGATTCAAATTGGAGAAGGCTATGAAATATGTCAAACACAGCAGTTTTCTCTCTCAGAAAGAGATGATGTGCATGGCTTGGATACATCTGCACTAAACACTTCTGCCTTGTCGAGCCTCGGCTCCTCTTACTTGCCAGCTCCTCTCCACTGGCTGCCCTTTGGCAAGAGCAAACAGGGAATGAGCAAGGACATGGTTTCAGACAGCAGAGTGGAGCAGCCCATGTGCTGGACGACCTCTGGGATGCAGATCACAGTGCTATCTAGCAGAGAACGAGACAGCTTCCCCTTAGCACAAGCATAGCCTTAAAGAAGAACAATTCAGCAAAACACATTTCCAAAATGGCTGAATGGTGTCAGGGAGGATATTTTCCCCCTCCTTATTTTCCCATCGACGCCACTTCTGTAAACCAAACCCCTGCCTGGAATAGGAAAGTCCCACCCACACCAGTGTAGAACACCAACTGGTGCTTACACCCATATAACTGCTGGGTACACTGGAGAAGATTAAACCTTCATGGCTTAGGTCAGAGAAACCACAGTGAGATACACTATAATCTACAGCTTTTCCATAAACACAAAGTGAGCCAGGAAAGCACACGCCAACATTTACAAACACCCACTCCAAAATGCAAAGAAGTGATGCGGAGGCATTTGAAAGATGCTTCCAACAGCAATGGGCAGGGACACCGATTTTAACCTTGCGCCATTGAGTCCTAAATTCCTAAACCTAATTTGCCATCCTTCGTTTCCATCTTCTCCCCGCAAAAAGGGATGAACTGCCCAAATGAGTTGATAGCTTTAAAATCAAAAGTAACAAGCAAAATGGTACCTAGTGGACTTAGTACTAGATACATGAATCTCAAAACATCCTTTAGTCCTCTCTCCAGCTGCATTCATTAAAGGATGCAGCTATAGCTCTAATACAGGAAATTATAGACCTTCTCTGAGAAATGTACGTCAGGTGCCAAAAGCATTTAAATTCTATCTTTTTCCAATTCATGAGGCTCATTGTAGCATTGTATTGTTGCATTATTAGATTTATGAATTTAGCAAGCAAGCATAGTATAAGAGTGGCTGTAAGTAATTACTCTTTTCTAACGGCAGGAACCACGGTATTGTCCATGCTATGTCGTTTTTATGAGAAAAAAGGCTGTTTTTTAAAAGAGACTTCAATGTTTAAATAAACATCCAAATATCTCATTTATTAATAAACCATAAACCATAGTCCTAAATTGTAGGAAGAGCAAGGTAGGTAGAGACTGAGGATAAGTGACATAATTCATCCATTAAAGCATATTGACTATGAGACCCCATCCAGAAAAAGGTTATTTATAAAACTGACATCACATCCCTTTGGGGATTATGTCTTTGCAGGACATGTTTTTAAACGTGATTTTGAAAACGTGGAAATTCAAAGGTATTTTCTTATTCTTCGTAACTTTTTGATCTATCTTGAAAGGCTCAGCGTTTCTATGGAATGTTCTCTCAGAAATGGTGATGGAACACCTAATTAGTCCAACTGCTTAATGGTTGTACCAATTTGCAAAAGAGAACATTCTCAAACCCCACATCTGGCCTTACAGACCAACAGCTCCTTGTTGGATGTGTCTTTCCGCACTGGGAATGCTGGCATTCACTAGATGGAGCTCTGAACTTCATAGGTGGCTCCATTTCCTGAAGTTTTTCAAGAAATTTAGCTAGTCTTCCCTCAGACAGAGTTTCATCCAGATCAACGAGAGCTTTGCATACGTGACATCTCTGTGAGCTTAAGCACCCAATCCATCTGCTTCCTGCATTCATGACCCTGCAAACACTTCAAAGATGGTACCATCCACATACCATGTTCTTTCTACTCCCTGTACAACCAAAGCTGAATAAGGACTGAGATTCTGTAGGACATCACACATCATCAGCTCTGTAGAGCAGCAGCGTAACGTGAAAAGGTCCAGAACTGCAGCCACGTGGCATTTATCACTCAGTGCCACAAATACTGAAGCCTACAGAAACTCCGCCGTGATTTCAACCAGCAGATGAACAAATCCAATGAGCAGGTGAACAGATCCTAAAGTCTGTGAAGTCTACCGTGGTCTTCTGGAATGGTCATCACCATTGGTTGGACTAGATGATCTTAAAAGGTCCCTTCCAACCTAGGTGATTCTGTAATTCTGTGATTGAAACATACAGCACAGAATCATAGAATTGTCAAATGGAAGGGACCTTTCAGATCATCTAGTCCAACCACCAACCTAACACTAACAGAAAACCATGAATATTAGCCTTTTACACAGAAAAATCCCCTCAGAGGAGATAACTGAGTAAATGTTTATCGTTGCAATTAATTATTTGATCCTCGCTTTGCTTCACTCTGCTGTCACCAGCAAAGAGCAGCAAGAAAATAAGACATCCCAGTAACTGTCCTGCTGGTAAGGCCAAAGAAAAGCAGAAAGAAGAGCAAGAAGTTGTGTTTTATGAGACACCTTGCTTTTACAGATGCTGCTGAAATGTTATTGCTGAGAACCTGGGCAGCTTATAAATAAACCTTTCCAAAAGTGTATTTTTACCCAATCATAAAATAAATTAAACTATCGAAAATTCATGCTGCTAATTAAAATAGCCCCTGTAGGAGAGCAAAATAGCTATAAGGCTGAGGTAAATATGATGCTTTTTTAGTGAACACCAACTGATTAATTTTATACCCTATTTACATATATTTGCTAGTATCATCAGAACCTGGTAAAAAATTTTATACTCATCAGTTGAAGACTTGAAACTCAGAGCATCCCATCAGTTTTAGGACATCAGCAAGCTCTCTTGCTTTTATAGAAAGCCCATAGCATGACACTTCAATGCTAAAAAATCTGCCAGCATAGGAAATCAGGAGCAAGAAATATGTATTTTATGCATCTGGATCAAAAAAAAAGTAATTTATGCCAGTCATAATATCAGAACCGTGCGAGACCCGGAAGGGTCTATAAAGGGTTAAATGTACATTATATTACATGGTCTCCTAATAGAAAAGTGCTGTGCATGAGAGAAATAAACTGATCTCTTACTACGGTGCCAGGAGCAAGCTTAAAAAGTCACTTTTATTCAGAAATGATCATTTTAATTTTAATGGATGATACAGTTTCATTTCGACCAGCTGTTCGAGATAAATTTTTCTCCTGACAATACAACTCAGAAAAAAACTCAATACTTAACATCCGAGTTGCCTAAAAAGTCAATCTAAATACACCTCAAGACAAGTGATAATCTTGTCATGGTTGATTACACAACTTGTACCGCAACCTTATGAGTTTATGGAAGCCCGTGGAAGTGATTAAGCTCACTTGGCCTAACAAATGAGCTACACACACACACACAGAGCTCTCCCTTCGGTGCCTTTATAACAGGAATCCAAGTGAAAAATGAAAACCCGGATAATGCAGACCTCCCCACCTCGCCTTGGCAGTCAGCAAGCAAGGCACTGGTGCGTTTCAAGGTCTTGCAAGTATAAGGTCTCATTAGACACAATATCCTTAATAACCTAGCAGCGAGCCACTCTCAAGATTGTCTTTCACCCTATATTCCATATAGCAATTGAGAGCAGTCGGGGTGCCCTTGGTTTCTCTTGGAAGAGCAAAATGGATTGGACTCAGGGAAGGCTTCTTGGGTGTAGACCCTCAACCATGAAATTTTCTTACTGATGCCGTTTGTAACCCACAGCTCAGCCTTTCCACACTTACTCCATTATTTCATTTTCCTTTCTACTCTGGGCAGAAGCATTTCTCCATCAGACTGAAGTCTGGCAGGGAGGTTGCAATCTGCTCACCGGTCCTTCTATTTTTAAGAGCTGAATGATGTGCACCAACACTTGGAGCAGTGGTAGCTGCTTAGTAAGTCATGGAACCATTGTAGAGGAGAATCTCCATTATCTCTTTGTGCCTCAGACTGCAACGGGCTGCAAGGACCACACCAGTTTTAAATTTTTTTTCTCACTTATGGGCTAATTTGCAGAAGTGGGTGCTTTGTTCTTATTCCCTCTGGGCTGCCCCTGGATGGCAGAGCCCCCTGGTTGTACCACCACTGTGTCTGCACGGGGTCAGGAACCCACACAGACCCATCAGGATGGGAAAGCCCCAACATTTGCCTCTGGAGAGCACCCCATATGGTTCCCAGCCAGTATGTCCCTGGCTTGGAACAACCTCTGTGACAACTAGGAGGCCAAGACACTGAGCCACGGAGTTGTGGTCTGCAGCCCCTGCTGCTCCTGTGAAGCAGAAGAGCAGGGCTCCAAGCACAGGCTGCTCCTACACAATATTTTACTCTTCTCACCAAGAACAGTATTGGATTTTTGATTTAAGTCTAATGTAAACCTGGAAAACTAACTGTCTTCTTTTTTCAACTGAAATGAAATTCACTTTTCCTTCGTAAGAACGGAAATGGTAATTGTGAAATACTGTTTCTGAGCCTAAAATAAAATGTACACTTAACCAAGAGTTTAAGTTAAAGCCGAAGGTATTTGCACACCTGCCAACAGGACTGGATTCCTAGATGTCTCTTTCAACAGCTAAAGACAGACTAAGCCAGATATCTCTGACCAGGTTGCTCAAAGCCCCATCCAGCCTGGCCTTGAACCCCTCCAGGGATGGGGCAGCCACAGCTTCCCTGGGCAACCTGTTCCAGTGTCTCACCACCCTCACAGCAAAGAATTCCTTTCTGGTATCTCATCTAAATCTCCCTTCTTTCAATTTAATACCATTACCCCTTGTCCTGTCACTACACTTACTGACAAAGAGTCCCTCCCCATCCCTCCTGTAGCCCATTCAGATATTGTAAGGCTGCTATAAGATCTCCCTGGAGCCTTCTCTTCTCCAGGCTGAACAGCTCCAGCTCTCTCAGCCTGTCTTTATAGGAGAGATGCTCCAGCCCTCTGTTCTTACCCTAAAACACTGTAATTCAAATCTTCTGGGCCTTTTCTCGGTCACATTGCTCTAAAACTTTACACCCAGAGCATTGGATGAAGGTGGGATGAGTCCCAGAGGAGATTTGGGAGAAGAGGGAACACTCTCCGTGTCCATGCGTTGTCCATCTTTCCTCACAGACCACACTGCACTCCCAGCAAAGCATTCCAGGTGTGTGGGGGTGTGTGTCACTTCATTAGAAATCTATGGGGTAGTGATTGCCCCCATTAATCTTCCTGACTCCAGCATAGATTAACTTTTAAGATCAGTTCTCAATATAGGCAATTACAGTTCCCCAATTAGGCAATAACACACAACTGTGCATTTCTGAGCAGTTAGAGCTCAGGCCGGTGTTACAACCCACGGTCCTTCAGGACAACCCATTTCAGCTGAACTATGAGCACAATTATCTTTGGGCTCCTACTTATTGTTGCTCCTATTAAAGGGAATTTGTAAATACAGATAAAGAAGCCAGCTAAACCTGCGCCTCGGTCAGACTTCGTGCCTCACCCTGAGCAACTCATTCAGAGAAAACCCCGTCATACCCTCATCCAGAACTGCAATATTGCCAAAATTAATGAGAGAATAAGTTAATGAGAGTTTTGCCTGAAAAATGGACTACAAGAAGAAGAGTATTATTGGTGGACATACACCATCGCTGCCAACCAAAAGGAAAGCTTAAACAAATCTTGTAAATCCTCTTCATAAGGACACTGAAAAGGCCAAACTCATGTTCCCATACATCTGAAATCCATATAGCCTTACCTATATATACTGATGGAGTGCCACAGCTGTGTGTCTAAGCACTGATGCAAAGTCTGCTTCCCAAAATAAATCCCACTGGGATTTAAGTGACCTTTGGGGACTAGAGAGGACAGGATAATAGCTGGATTTTCACTCTTCAGACCTGACAAGTGGCAATCATACCATCACTCGCTCCTCAGCCCCACCAAAGCCCACCAGCAGGACACAGCGCTCCACCAGCCTGATTATCATTCCAAAAACTTCTTTCCTCTTTAGCATTGCATCCTCATATTAAAAATAATGTCCCTGTGCTTAGCCTTCTTATTTTTAGTGTACTAGAAACGCATAATCTGTGAGCTGTATGTATATTCAATAGCACCGTCAAATAAATTATTATTATGGCATGTGTACTTTTTCCCTCCTTTTCTGATTTATAACGGATTTTAGCATTGTTAAAGCTGCAGTTAGTCTGTCTACAGTCCCATAATTCTTCTCCCAGTCAAATGAAACTACAGTCTTGCAATTTTTAAACCAAATCACTACTAAAATGGGTAGAAATAGGAATTTTAAGAAGACTTCTACGTTACAAACATTTTAGCTCAGAAATATTTGGAGTCACTCTCAGAACAGGATTAGCTTCTGCATATTTTCTTTTAATTTTACATATAAATTAAGTGCGAGATCTCTCATCATAATTAAATTTGAACTATTCAAGATTATGACCGTGGAAGCGCTCTACACGCACATCTACACAGATTACTCAGAAGTCAGTAGATTCTGCAGCCGACAAACAGAACGTGCCAACCTCAAAGTCTTTTCATTTCAAACCCTTTTTTTTATTAATTTAGCTTTTTTGAAAGTAAAAGCAAGGCGACTGCCCGGCTCGGGAGAAATTTGTCACACAAGCTCCTGCTTGAAGGCTCAGCATCACGCACTCCATGTCTCAGCAGGTAAAGTGCAAGGATGCCACGTTTTGATGGACTTTAAGACACATTAAATGGTGATGATTATTTGGACACTGCATTAGAGCTCACATGGCTTCGTTTCCTTCCTCCAAAATCTAATTCCCAGTCTCTATCTTTTCCCTTATGTTATCTTATACCAAAAATAAATAAAAAAAATTCTAAAGGCCAGGTAATTCCTTCTGTCTGACCTCAAATATATAAACACCAGAAGTGCTTCACCCATTAAAAGTTCTAGAAGCTTCAAGGCTTGTGCCTCCATGATGACCTTTCCCGCTCAGCACTGGACCCAGATGTTTTTCTGCTGTTTCTGCTGGTTGCAAACCAGTCTCCTATGCTGCAGAATTTCACACAAATACCCAGCCAAATGGAAACATGTCAATAAAACTAGGATTGATGCTTCTGTATCACAATGCACAATACTCACCCCAAGAGAGACTCTACTGTAGCTAAGTTTAAGGGTCTGTTTCTGCAATTCTAATTATTCGAGTTTCCAGTGGCATCAGCAATAGGGAATCAGGGTCTAAGAAAATTTCTACCCCAACAAGTGGCTCATTCGCTTGAATTTAAGCTTCCAGCAAGTCCTGGGCTTCACAACAGACAGATCGCATCAGTCCAGACAAACAGCAATGGCAGTTAACAAAGCAAAACGTGATTAAAAAGATACTTCTCCCTCCAAAAGGTGCATCTTGGGCAACCTATAAAGCTTCCACCATCTATGGCAATTTTGGCCTGGGTTGGGAAGTGCCCCCCTGTAGGAAAATCCTGCCTGGTACGTGATATGGTAATGTCTAATAATAGTTCCGGGGTGGAACTTTGGGCTTCAACCACAGCAACTCGCATATTGTGACAAGGAAATAAAGTTCCCTATTATGGAAATCCTATATTGTATTTAATTATGTAATTATATTTTATTGTATTAGTGAGTGGTTGGGCATAGTAGCAACAGCTGGGATTTCTGCAAATTAGGAGCACAAAATTCATTCTTTCCAATAACTGATTACTCTTTATGATTCTATGGGGTTTTTTTTCTAAGCTATGGAAATTATTCTATTTTTGTCCTATTTCTCGTCAACACTCTCCAGCAACAGTGATCCCCTCTCTTGACACCATAATCCACAAGCACACAAAGAATTTCATCTTCACAGAGTCACCGGGCCAAATTAATCTCCAGCATAAACTCTTATAATTTATGCAAATTCAGGGCAATGTTTACATCAAAGATGAAGTTGAACCACACTGAACTACCACACCTGGGGGTTTTTTGTTTCATTTTTAGAACCGTGTCAAGTGTTTAACAGCACTGCAGAGTGCCTGTGCTCAGCAGAATCACAGAGTCATAGAATGCTATGGGGTTGGAAGGGACCTCTGGAGATCATCTAGTCCAACCCCCTGCTACAGCAGGTCCACCCAAGAGCAGGTTGCACAGAAACTTGTCCAGGAAGGTTTGAATGTCTCCAGAGGAGACACCACAATCTCTCGGGGCAGCCTCTGCCAGGGCTCTGCCACCGTCACAGCAAAAAACTTCCTCATGTTTACATGGAACTTCTTATGCTCAAGTTTAGGCCCGTTCCCTCTTGTCTTGTCCCTGGGCACCACTGACCAGATTCCCCCTCAGTCTTCTATTCTCCAGACTAAAAAGATCCAACTCCCTCAGCTTCTCCTCGTAAGAGAGATGCTCCAGGCCCCTCATCATCTTTGCAGCCCTCTGCTCTATCCTCTCCAACAGTTCCCTGTCCTTCTTGAACTGGAGAGCCCAGAACTGGACACAGTGCTCCAGATGGAGTCTCACCAGGGCAGAGCAGAGGGGGAAGATGACCTCCCTCCACCTGCTGGCCACACTTTTCCTGATGCACCTCAGGATCCCATTGGCCTTCTTGGCCCCAAGGGCACATTGTTGGCTCATGGTCATCCTGTTGTCCATCAGGACCACCACTGCTCTCCAGCAGGTCAGGCTCTGCTGAACAAAGGGGTGTCACATCTCCATGCCCTCATGGCAGTAGGGTAGCACAAAATAACCTTTCTTTCAGCCTGGGGCAGGCTTTTTCCACACGCTGGCTTGAGCGAACACCTACCAGCAGAGATGATGAGCAGCACAGAGACACCCTGCTTTCTCCTCTGGCTGGCACAGCCATGGCAGAAATGGGGAATTCATTTCAGAGGTGTCAGGGCTGTTCGTATCCGTGAGGGAAAACGAGAAACAAAAGTGTGGCACAAAACCTATAGCAAACACTCTGCACCACCTACAGAAGTAAAGCTCCTCTGGCTTCATGGGCAAGCACATGCCTCAGGGCTACAGGACAACTACAGAAATATGATTTCATAATAAACATGAATACATTAATACATAGACAAAGCAAAATACTAACTCGGTAAAGCTAAATCAACAGCAAATAATCTTTTATTCTTTCTCCTTTTTTTGTGCCTCAGCATACAGCCTGTGTAACCAGGGACTCAACAAACGAAAAACGAAAGGTAAAATTGTTTGTAAGTCCTTCCTTTTGCTGAAATTCTTCATAAATATGACCAGAAGCTTGGACACGGTGAAACAGGGCTTGGGAAGAAAAGCACATCTTCACACTGAGCAGCTAGAGAAGATCACGACCAAGGTTTCCAGCATGGAAATGAAACAGGACATTCTTAGTGCTCAGAAGCTGTGAAATCCTGGCAGCTACTTACGTGCTTCAGCGTGGGTGAAGCAGCTTATTTTAATCACCCACCATCTTTACTTCAGAGACCTCCCAAACACACCGTGTTCGGCGCTGGGCTCGTCTCCTACCTGTATTTGTCACTACATCTGGTGAAAACCCAGACAAGGTTCAAATGCTCACGAGTATTTTAATAATAATAAACACAATTTGCCTATCAAACTCATTTTGACACAAAAAGAAAAATGCTATTAATTATTCTGCTTCTCTCTCCCACCTTCTTTGTTCTAGTTTGGTTTCTCTGGACTAAGTCTCACAATTAAATTCTTGGCTTCTGTTCCCATTTTCGGCACGGCTATCACATCACCTTTACACTGGTTTAAAAAAACCAAAAACACACCACCCTTTTAATCTGGACAGATCTCTATCAGATCAATGTAATTCAAATTAAGATTGGGTACGCTTTTCATTACATCGGCCTAACACTGCCTTAAAATAACAAAAATAGCAACTTCACCTGCTCTAACAGAGGTTTTTAGGCAGCTGTAGCACACGTTCAGCTCCCGTTTGACTCCAGCCCAGCATTCAGCAAGCAATTCACCTGGTGACATTTATTTTTGTTAAGCAATCCAGCAGCGGGTGCCTGGAGTTGCTTTTCTTTATCTCCCCGACACGACAGTATAGACAGACATTACTGGATTAGGAAATATTTTATTCCTGAAATGAAGTTAGAGGGTCAGTGTCTAAAATGAGTCATTACAGATCTCTACCAGGAGATTAAGTATTATCTACCAACTGAAAACCAGTGATATAAAATAAGTAATTATTCTGTGGTATGTGCTTACAGTATATTCCCCACATCACTTATTTCACTTGAGTGCTACCAATGTTTTTACAAACTGAAAACTACTAAAAGAGGTACCTAAACCAGAAAACGCACTACAAGAAGCAAGCCCACAATGGGATTATACTGGGGATTTTCCACCTAGAGGTTTCTGATGTGGAAAAGGGGGAGAACACAGGGATTTTGTTTAAAACTGCGTGGTTAATACAAACAGGAAAAAAGCAGACAAGCAGCAAAGATCTCAGTTCTCCTTTAAAGCAAAGCAAAAGAGCAGTTCCTCTCTTAAAAAGATCATAAATATGCATTACCAGAAGGAAAAAAAATATTAAATGACGTGACAAGCCTTGTCATAACCATATTTTGACATCATCATTTCAATTAAACAGTCCCACTAACTCTAAAGAGCATCTTAAAAGGTAATAAGGGGCATCGTTTAATGTCAAGCAGATGAGAATCCCAACGGGAAGGACACGGAGCCCAACTACCCCTTGAAGTCCACCACGGGCAGGCACTACTGACACCATTTCAATGTCCAGAGCTGGGATGGCTTCCCTCTGCTATCTCATTAACTAACATGTGATAGACGTGCAAAGAAAGATGCGAGATCAGCCGTTTATATCTCATGTCTCAGGCACTTCACTCAAATCTCCAAACAGATTTATTATTTACTCGCCTGTTAATAAACCCAGCAGCTTTCCCAGTCAGTACTTTTTCCCCGAGCTTTCGAACTCCGCTGAGATTGGAGGCAATTAACATTCACCAGTAACAGAGCAATCAACGCGGGGATATCTAATGGGACTGGACAGAATCCAAAACCAGGTATTAGGATAATAGTGAGTCACTGACATAAGGTTATGATATTAATTTTGGAGGGGAGAGCAACAGTGAGTTTTCAATAGCAGTGTCTGTGATTGCTGTCACATTAACATAACGTTCTTTTCTATATGGCTGTCTCCTGAACCCAAAACGTGCTCGAAGCAGGAAGCCACTGACAACACCCTGAATTAACTCTCTGTTGCCTATTGGTAAAACACCTGCCCGACCAAACTATTTACACAACTGTTTCCAAATGCTTTTCTTCAAGCAACAAATAAAAATAATAATTTTAAAACGCCAAGAACTGCCAGCAGCTGTGCAGGGCACATTTATGCACGGTGCATTCGGAGAGAGATCTAGTTAATCCAAATGTTTTTAGATTAAAAAGAAAGGGATATTCCTGGAAGCAACACCCATAGGAAGTATGGCTGCTATCTAATCCGATCTCTAAGAAGGTTTAAGCTGCAGGTTGGATCCCATAAAGGCCTTGGACACCTAGAGTTAGGCACTGCAAGGCACACATTTTTAGAAAGTTGGTCCCAGAAGGGAATGTGAAACGCCGAGGTAGACACACA
>BJBW01012897.1:7565-50301 GCA_004320125.1 Scolopax mira | reverse complement strand
GAACCTCGCAGTGAAGTTCTTTCTCCCCGTTTCGTCACATTCTGTAAACTTTACATTTTTAGTATGTTGTCCTTTCTCATTTTTTAGGTTGGCTGTCTCAGTTGACAACACTTGACAACAAGTGATCGTCTCCTGGCAAATTATTTTCCCTACAGTGTTCTTTATTTTTGCTTTTTTTACAAACATCATTATATTACTTTATGAGAGAACAACACAGGAATATACTAGCCCTCATTGACTTTGTTTCTGGGTTAGTTCAACCAGTTAAAACTGTTCTGGAAAGCCTTGAGTGAAAAGCAAAAGTAGTATTGTAGTGCTGTGGTCTGAATTCCCCTAACTTCTACAGATGATACTTCCTTGTATGCTGTGGGTTTAATTAGCTGAATAAGTTCAGGGGATCTAGTGAGTTATTCAGAGCCCTCCTGATGAGGGCTGAAGTGATTAGAGGTTGCAGAGAAACCCTGGAAAAAATGGAGGAAAGGCTCCATGATTAGTGGGATGCATTACTGGAAAGAAGGGTCTGTTAATGGAAGAGGGGTTTGTAAATGCATCCTTAGACAGAGATTACCTTTCCAATATTCCTAGTGCAGTATTCTTGGATGCCAGAGAATCCCAGGGAGACTGTCCTCAGGCTCCCTTTCCCCCCAAAGAGCATTTACTATTGCTGCTGCCCCAGACCAATGACTGGGCTGGGTGGACATGGGAACATTTATAACCAGCTTTTAGAAAGAGTGAGGGCATTGCAAGAGCACAGTAGGTTTCACTGCCACTCCATAAAGGCATTCATAAATTATTTCTAACAAAGCAAGTATTCTCCTCTCAAAGGGTCATGTGATGTTGTAGGAAAATTATGTCTTCATTGCCTCTGAAGGCTTTATTTTCAATGTTAATGCTTGAGAAGTATGATTTACTAATGGGAAGAATATATTATGAGATGTGCATAATGGAGACATGCAAGGAAAGGAAGGTTTTCTTCTAATCATTCCTGGGAGGAATGGTGACAGGAGTATAATTATAATTAAGAAGGACATATTATAATAACCTTAGCTCTGCAGTTGCTTTTTCCTTTTGTCAGCGGCTGTTTCAGGAAATGACAAGAGCAGAAAGCACGATGAGGAGTAGCTGCTACATAAATTTCATAGATGGAGCTGGGAATTAACATTAATCCTGTATCTGAACTGTTGTTCATCATCTAAAGAAATTTCCTCTGTCTTTTTTGCATGAAAGCTTCCCTAAAAGTGGTAATGCTGTCTCAGTGATGCCTTGCACAAAAAACCCTTTACTGTTGGAGGCATTTTTTGGAGGATTTTCCCATCAAAAAGCAGCAACCTGAGCAGTCTATGCTCCACTTGATGCAACATGAAAATAATTGCAACAAGACCTCTGCAAATATGTCCTTCTCTGTGTTTTTCAATGTAGCATCTATCTTCACGAATAGGCTTTCAGAGGTGTTAATGTGAGGGCATAGGGAAACTGCACTACAATAATAGAAATCAGGTGTCATGAGTTGTTGGGTTGCGGCATCCTCATCGGCTGCTGGACACATGCAAGTCCTCTCGGTCCTCCAGTTCCAAGTACCTTCTAGGAAGTTTCAGGAAAGTCACAGTACACACTGCAAGAATTCTGCCCCCCCCCCCCACCCCCAAATTTCTGTCCTTTTGTCTTGCTGGGATGGGATAAACAAAACACAGCTGGACAAGGCATTTGACAACCCAATCCCATTCTGAAGACATCTTAATTTGATACCCTGAGTGGGAGACATCCACAGGTCCTTTACAAGCTGAATTATTCCATAATATTATGAAATTTTAAATTTTAACTGCTCACTCTCACAGCTGTTCTACCTCTGAAGTGAGACAGGTAAGATTGCCGAATGGCCTGATTTTTTTAGCATATTCTTGTGGTCCCTCAGTTCACAGTCATGACGCAGTTTGCAGTCCTGAGCAGAGCCTGGGGTCAGACGCAGTGAAATGGAGTGAGGTGAAAACTGAGAGACTTGTTACAATGTCCCACATCTACCAAGCTTGTTCTTCTATCACTCTCCTGAAGACAGTGAAAACCACTGCAGTTTCTAAATACAATCTTTTTTGAACCTTTTGGTTACTTTCCCAGTGGCATGCAGTTCTTTTGGCAGTAATTTCACATAGCCTGTGCTGTTGTTGCCCCTGCTGTCTAAGTGCACTGTGTTTCCATAGTATTTTATAGTAACTTCAAATATCTGGCACAAGAGTTAGGCCGTTTTTATTGGATCCCTTCATTCCCAATTAATAACAAGGAATTCACTCAACATCTAGTTCAGCCAGAGTTATCTTTTAGATAGTTTCTAGAAAGCACTATGTGTGCTACAATGATGCCCTGGGTGATAAAAGCGTTTGAGACAACGTTAACTGGAACTGAATCACCTCTTGTGCCTCTTCATTCCTGTACAAGGGAACGTTTCCCCTCAGCTCCGTTTTTATTGCAGTGATGACACTTGTGAAAAAAAAAAACTTGTCCACAAATATCACAATGTAACAGGACTCTTTCAGAGGACGTGGTGGCATGGTGGTGGTGGTTAATTGTAAGCTTTTGTTATGGTTTTGTTAGTTCCATCACTTGCACCTGATCATTATCCATCAAGTGCTATTCTTCTCTGTAATTCTGTAAATAGCATCTACAGAAGTTGGTAAATTGATTATCTTTGTTCCTGTTGTTTCCGGGAAAACTAAATACAAGATAATTACCCACCACCATTTGATTAAATAGTCTTTTAAATTGTGCTTATTCCATGTAAATGTGGTACCTTCTTCAGGGACAGGAGCGTTGGGACCCAGTGACCTGGATGATTGTTCCTAGTAGCCTCAGTCCTGCACACAGCACCTGTTTGTTCCCCATGGTTTGATGTCTAGGTTGATCTTAAATAATTAGGATTTTTCAAAGATAACATTTCATGGGTTTGGTGGAATATTTTATGACCAACCTTTGACTCAGAAGTTGTCTCAAACAAATGAAGAAAGGGGAAAAGATGCAGAAGTGCCATTAAGTTCAAACACCTCAGCTCGAACAGCCAGGTACTCGCTGATGTCTGGTCTCTAGTATCATTCATTATGTGTGCCATGTTCTTTAAGCAATTAGCATTTTGTAATCATGACTGTGAGCTGTGCTGTCATCAGCTATTCTGGTTATCTTGCCCTAGTTGCATCTTTTTTTAGTGATGGTTTAATTAATTTGGAGAGAATGCTGACGCAATACGTAACATTGCTATGGACTTCTGATTTATTTCAGGCAAAAATAACAGGAGTAGTTTGCTGGTGCACTTGATGAAATAATGCAAAGGCAAATTAATAAAATCTTTACAGACAAATTAGAAAATTCATGCTTTATTATTCTTAATATCATCAAGTAATATTTTTGTTTGCTGCAAATAAAACAAGGAAGAAGTGTATACTCCTGCACATGGTTTCTGAGCATCTGATGCACTTGCTCAGTGAAATAATTACTGACATACACTTACCTCTAAATACTCTCTTCTGTTGTCTCTTCTCACACATACTAGAACTTTGCTCAGATACTTTAGGTTTGGGATTCATAGGCAAGATTTCTTTCAAACTTAAATGCCTAAAATGATTTCATAAAAGGACGGACACTTTTTACTAAACTAAGTATTTCTTGTATTTCTTGTTTTTCTATACTAAGTATTTCCATTTTGAGAGTCTTTTACTGAATGGATCCAAACAGCATAGAAGAGATTCTCTTATTGAATGCTTTTTTCAAAAATTGCCCTTTGTTTGATCAGGTGTCCATGAATAGAGTGTCTCGTGGTTAGCACGTGCTTCAGTTCTACAGCCCAACTCATTGTCTTTCACAGAAAAAATGCTGATTTTGAAGGGCAAAGCCTTGCACTATGACTGTGGACCTGCACAACCTGCTCTGCTGCTGTGGGTGCAGAATTTTGCCCTGAAAGACCTCAGCATGGCTCAAAAGTGGAGGCTCACGAGGCCATCCTCTGCTCCACCAGCCACTTCTTCATGCTGCTCTTCAAGGTGAAGAGCCCCACTGACATCCATGACGCTTCCATTTTGTGCATGGTATAGAGCCTCTTTACAGTGGAGGTGGGGGCCATCCACAGTGTCCCACCCAGCATCCCACCCGTGAGGGTGGTGGTGAAGGACTATTTCCTCTGCGCTTGGCAGAGGACATTTTATCTATTCAGGTACTCCCTGGAATGGGTCCGGTTGCTCATTTCTCTTACAGCCGATGCCCTGTGAAGGAGGGACAAAGCCCTAAGGAACAGCCCTGGCTGTTGGTAGATCATGTTCTGCCATGGTGCTACATTTACTTCGTGCTGTGATTATAGCGAACAATGTCTCTATGAAACAAGCCCCATGCCTAGACTGAAAAAAACCTAAATGAGCCGTCATTCCAGATCCAATGAACATAAATCAAGTATGTATTTTACTGAACAGAAGTTCACAAGATAACATCAGTTAGCTAAGCAACCTACTCGAGGTGAACCTTCTTTGGCAGAGGGGTTTGGCTAGATCTCCAGAGTTCCATTCCCACCCTGCCATATTCATATTCAAAAAGCTGCCATATTCAAAAACTTTGACAAAAAAATCTAGAGTTTGAGATAATTGTAGATTTTGGGCTTCTAAAATATTTTAAATGGTTGTATGTTCTAAACATATTGACAAGAGTGCAGAGTAACTTAAGAAGACCCAAAAGATTTCTCTTCCAGGTATGGTGCTGCTGAAGAGAAAACAGGGATAGCTGGTTAGAGTGCAAGGGGTTCTGACATCGCATGTGTTTTGCTACCAATTCAGTGCGGGTAGTGACCTCACCTGCCTGAACCTAGCTGGCTATTAAAAGTTGCTTAAGAATCCTCAGGTGAAAGAGAATTTTTTGTATTTTTTTAAGTACCTTCATAAAATATTTTGCAAGCTCTCAGTATATAACATATATTTTATTTGTTGAAAGAATTATATGGCTTTTTAATGATGCATTCTGATTTTAACTCTAATTTGAGCCCGAAATAATTCTATTGTAAGAGCTGCATCCATTAAGAAGCTTAGCCAATCTCTGTAGACTCATAAGCTGCCTGACATGTGAGAAGCATTTCTGCCTTACTGGACAAGACATGAACACTGGCTTGTGAAGACATAAAGGAGACTCTCAGTTTTCAATTAGTTTGTCACTGAAAATCCCTGAATCCCTTTCAGTTCTTTCCAAAGCCACGTCAAACATAAAGAAAGGATACAGAAGTTTTTCAGCATGAATGGACTGATGGTTTTTATTTAATGGAGACATTAATACCATATTAAACCTGCAATTTCAGCAGATGAAAAGTTAAGTGCATCTGGTGCCCTCTGTGTATTAATTTTACTTTTGCTTATGTCGGCCAAAGAGGTGGGAAACTTTGCACAGCACTGCTCAGTTCCCCATCTAAAGGGCATTCCCAGAAGTGTCTGCACATTTTGGTACCTTTGAGAGAGGAAGAGGTCTTTCAAAGTCACTTTAGGCACGGACTGAGGACAGGTGATGAGGCAGTCGTGTTGTTTTCAGCCTTTCAGGACCATGACATTATGCTCACAAGGTTATAAACACCACCCCTATGGTTCACATAGGAACTAGTAGAGCCAAAAACATCATACATTGTGTATGCTCTTTCAGCCTTTTCTTTCCTCCAGTGTTGTGCTGACTTGCATTTCACCCTGAGCTTTATCCATCTCCAGCTCTTCCTGGCTGCATGGCCCTGGGGATCAGAGCAGAAAGTTATCAAAAAGCCCCATAGTGTCTTTGATATTTACTCCAGCAGAATGTTTAAGGATAAAATTACGTTTGCTTTAACGCCCGACAACACTTTTAGCAGTTCCAAGAAATCTATTGAGAAACCTAAGAGAGTATCATGGCTTTGACTCTGAAAGCAAAAGAAAAAGAAACCCCACTGCAAACTTTGTGCTATTTTTGACTTCTAGTATTCAGAGTATAACTATGCATGAAGCTTTTTCCAGCTTGAAACCTGCAAAGCAAAGCAACCAGCAATATGATCAGAATTTAAAGAATTTCCATAAGTATTGAAACATTTGGATTTTTTCCTCAATGTCTACCTGCAATAGATAGTGACTGAACAAGGAGAAAGCCAGAAATTGATTCTGAAAGCAAGAGAGATGCCCTGATCTCTCTGTACTTGATTGCATTCTTGTAAAAGTACCGTGGAAGCTTTACCGTGTGCAAGAATTGTATCTTTCCCCTCCCAAATACAAAGATCTGGCTGATTTATGTGCAAAAACCAATTTCTCCAGGATCTGTTTAGCATTGATATAATTTTTTCTCTGCCTGCTAAGGCTTGTGCCCTGCTGATTTACAATCAAATTGACCTGGTCTTGTGGCAGGTGCTTTCCAGCGAGAATGATTAAAAGACAATATAAAGAAGTTGTTGAAGGATCCAGAAAAAACATAACACGATCTTGAGAAAGTTAAAAGTATCCTGAAAACTCCAGAGAAGGTACCTCTAACCCTCTTGGGGCAACTGTTAGTTACCTAAGTTCTTGGGAAATTGTTCGTAGGCAAGATTTCCTCAGCAGTGTTTGTTTTAAGTTCACTTTGGCGTACTTATCGGTGGGTTGTTCAAAGCCATGTACAAAGTAGAAACATAGAGATGCTGATCTAACATGCAGAACTAATATAATTGGTAAAATGCACAGAAGTAGGTTTCCTAAATGGATTACTCATATTCACAGCTGTCCACTTTGTCTAACAATACGATTATGTGATGCTAATTCTCATGTAATAGAGGCATGTAGTAGAAAGCTCTGCTTTCCTGGGCATGTGCAAAAAGATATGCTTTCTACAGTACATCAGGAGAGATGGTTTCTCTTATAGGTGTTGTGATGTGGAAATAAGCCTATAGCTCAATGTATTTAATTCAGTGAATGACTTCACAGTAAAATGTTATTTATGTCACATTATTATGTTTTTACAAAGTTACAACCCAGAATTAGTTTTAACAACCATTGGTTTCTAGAGCAAATGGAGCAAAAACAGATATATCTCCTCATTCTACAGAACTCAAACAAAGTATTTCTGTCAATTTAAATGGGAAATCATCTTGGACTGTCTTGAGATTACATAATACAAAGATCAAAAACTGGTTTAGCTGTTTTAAGTTCCAATAACTCACCTGTAGGCTTGCCAATCCTAAGGGCACAGAGCTAAAACATTCACAGGCTTGGACTCAGAAAGTCCTGAAAACTTTCAAGACAATAAGCCTGAGTTGTTGTTTCTTCTGGGGTTTTGTTATGCCACTGGGATACTTTTATTTCACAATTTTATTTAAAGACATTGTGAAGACACATTAATTGAGACTGTCTTTATAAAAACTAGTTACAGGAATCAGGCAAAATTTTAACCATGACTTAAATCTCATTTGAATTCCACTTATCACAATCTAGCAATATGATTTTGATGTTGTTGCATTTGATCATTTTGGATTCCATTTTTAAAGAAAAACAAAACTGAGAAACCACCTGGCAGGACTGTGGGGTTTGAAGGGTCTTGATGCATGTCTGGATTATTATAGGAGAAGTCTGTGCTTCAGCCTGTGAGCTCCCTCTGCCTCTGTGGAGACAATATGAAGGCAGTATGAAGAAACACACAACTTTTTCCTGCCTCACATCTGTATGTGGCATTGTGCTGGGGCATGGATGTGTCCCCCAAAGAGCAGAAAAAACTTGTGTTTCTGCATACTTGTGTCCAGAGTTTGGAGTCCAGAAAATTTGTGATGCAGGCAGACTTGCCCAGAGGTGATGGATGGGGGATTTTTGCCACAGGTCAGAGTACCAAGGCAAGAACTGGGGTTTGAGTATCGGAGACAGGGATCCCTCTGAGCTGCTGTGCTGTGGGAAATCTGAAAATAAGCCATAGAGATGGTTGCAGGGGTTTGCATGTGCCAGAGTCACGACTGAAAGCAGAAGGCTGTTGTTTAGTTTCCCCATGTAAATGATATCTTGTAATCTTTTATTCTGTGCTTTATTAATAATTTATTCTGCAGCTAAACAGTGTAAAGGACTGCAGATCTCATCAGATAAAGCAGATGTATAATACTTCTTTCAGGTTGTTCTTTAATACACCTGGCCTAGCTGATGTCATCTTCAAAACACAAGGTACGGTACCTTTGATCCCATTGACATGTGCACCAGTGAACCTCCAGCCTTCATGACCTCTGCAGGAGAGCAGGAAATATTTTCTGTTGCATCAGAACTAAGACAATGTATACACTTAGCTGTCAATTGCAGAAAGTAGTGTTTTTGCTTAGAGCTAACACTTGTCCCTGTGTATGCTTTACAGCAGCATCCACTCTCGAGGTGGTTTATCAGGGCTGATAATTCTGCCTGCTGCAGCAGACATTGTGCCTCGCTCATTCTTACACGGCCCTTGGATGTGCTGCAGGAAAGGTTACTGCAATGGCACAGCACCATCACAGGCGATGGTGATTTTATTTTAAAACATATTTATCTTGCTCATATTGCCACCTGTATGTGGCTCTGCCCACCATCAAACCTTGGAGAAGCACGGACTCCAGTGGCCACATCTACATTTGCCCTGAATGAAAAGACCAAAGACACTGGTTATTGACTCCTTACACCTTCCCTCTGTCCATCTCAGGCTCATGCTGGCTGTGGATGTGCCTTTCTCTAACCTCCAGAAGCTGACAGGGGTTTTATCAGAATCCCAGACCGACAGGAGTTGGAAGGGACTTCTGGAGATCATCCACTCCAAACCCCTGCCAAAGCAGGGTCACCCAGAGCAGGCTGGACAGGAATGCACCCAGGTGGGTTTTGAGTATCTCCAGAAAAGAAGATACCACAGCAGGTGGTGTCTGGGCAGCCTGTTGCAGTGCTCACCGTCAAAGGAAAGAAGTTTTTTCTCATGTTGAGGTGGAATTTCTTGTGTTCCAGTTTGTGCCCATTGCTCCTCGTCCTCTCCCTAGGCACCACTGAAATGTGTCTGCAGACTGAAAAGCAGCTCTGCAGAGAGGGACCTGGGAGTCCTGGTGGACAAGTTGGCCATGAAGCAGCAATGGTCTCCTGACGTGCATTAAAAAGTGTAGGTGTAGTCTAAGTGCCGGTGTACTCCTACAGTTGCTCTTTCAATTAGTGGGCAATTACCTTGATTACAGGACAGGAGAGGACAGCATTCCTGTGTTTGTGAATTTTCATCTGTTCTCTCCAAAATAATGCCGTGCTGTTGGACACTGGCTAGTCTTCTGCAAACCTAATAAAAGAAGATTTTAAAAAAGGCACTAAAACCAAGTTGCTTAGGGCTGCAAAGTCACTGTAGCTGGCAGATGCTATATTCCAGCTTTCTGGAGCATTGCACCAATCAATCAGATTGGTGATCAGAAATCTCCACCCTTCCTCTTGAATGAGGTTCATCTTGTCAAAAACAGATAAATCAGATAAAACAAAATTAACTTTGGCCATAAAGAACAAAGGATCAGTAAAATTTGTGATCATTTTATATCCTCAAATTAGCGTTGACATCATCCTAAGAAGCGAGAGCTTAAAATTTACAGGAGAAAAGAAAATTTGAATCAAAAATTATTAGTCTCTAGGATAAGCATCAGGTATAAAGAAATGGAAAAACAGCACAAAACTACCTCTTCCACCTCAGGGAAATGCAGGGGGCATTTCTTGTTTTGAAGAACACCTATCTTCCAGATTCTGTCAAAGCTTGTAAGTGATGCTTCTTGTAACATGCAGAAGTCAAACTATGCATCACTATGCATTTTTTTGCTGCAGTGCAAACCTGGATTCCTGCAGAACTTAGAAGGAAGTTAATGAAAAGGTTCCAGCATGATTCCTTGGATTTAAGTACCTTATTCCACCTTAGGCCCACCTCAGACTGCTGCACTCTCACTGTTTTTGTCAGAAGGTAAAATCACCCCTCTCTTCCTGAGAAGTTTAGTACCATTGAACATTAATGAGACAAATAGTCACAAGATATGCATGGCTTTCTGGTTTCATTTGAAGTCTGTCTGATCTGTGCATATATATCAGTATGAATGATGAGAAGGAGTAAGAAACATTACCAACTGCTCAGTCTTATTATCCTGGTTCTATATGCTGTCTTTCAGCAGCTGGACCATCTTCTTACAAAGTTGATGAAGCTCTGCCTTTTCTGCACCTTTCTCCTGTTTCACTTCTATTAGTTTCTGCCATGTTTCAGCCACCTGTCAGAAAAATACTGATTGTTGGTTTTTGAGAGACAGACCTAATATGCAACCTTATGTTCTACATGTCTCCTATATGTTGTAACTATATAGTGTTATAGGCTGTTATGCACACATCAACCAGCACACAGCTGTTTTAAATGTATACTATTGTCTTTAAGTAACAAACAATAAATTCCAGTAACTATCCACTTGATGTCAGAAGCTGGAAAAATAAGTTACTAGGTAAAATGTTTTCTCTCCTATGAGAAAAGCACTGTCAAATATTTCTACAAGCACAGAAATTCCTAAGCATGGATGAATTCACTATATCTGTTTCAATTCGTGTTCTCCTTTGCACATTTCACTGCTATCTTATCTACACAAGAAAAACAAACTTAAATATACTGAAACTAAAGTTCACCCTCTTGCATATATGCAGCCACCCATGGCTTTACTTTGGACACAGATATAATACAAACCTTAGCTATTCTGAAGCTTCAGAACTAGGAGCCTCAAGAAAACATGATGAAAGTCTCATCTCTGGTTGGCTCACATATTTAACTCTATAGAGAATCTTTTCAGACAAAGAAAAAGTGAATCTGAAAATTCATGTATCTGCCCTGCCAGTAACAGTTTTGGTTCAAGTTCAATAGACTTTTTATACACTCCTTTGGCCTGATCAGGCTGTTCCAAGTCAGCAGCTGCCAGCCAGTGAATATCCAAGCATTGGAGTTATTTTTTTCTTGCTACAAAACTGCCTAGAAATACACAATTTTAAGTGAAACTGATGAATGAAATGCACCTTATAGATCCATATATTGAGTTTCATCATTACAGTTTGGTGAATTATTCTGTATGGCAATATTAGAAGTTAACTCATTTTTAGGGAAAGGCTAAGATTAATAACTTCGGCTTTTCGTGCCAGAGAATGTTTCATATCTACACTGCTCTGCCTGTAACCATATCAGTGCTCAGCAAGTAAAGCACTCCTGGCAAAGTCTGGATTAGAAATTGATTTTACCTCTATCATTCTAGGCTTAATATTCTTATCACCATAGATCATCTACAGGGTCACACAGAGCAGGTTGGACAGGAACACATGCAGGTAGGTTCTGAATATCTCCAGAGAAGAGACTCCACAGCCTCTCTGGCCAGCCTGTTCCAGGGCTCCATTACCACCAAAGGAAAGAAGATTTTCCTCATGTTGAGATGGGATTTCCCATGTTCCAGTTTGTGCTTGTTGCCCTTTCTCCCATCACTGAGCGCCACTGAGAAGAGTCTGGCCCCATCCTCTTGACACCCGCCTTTCAGGTATTGATAACCATTGATAAGATGCCCTCTTCTCCAGGTCCCTCAGCCTTTCCTCATCAGAGAGGACACATCAAAGGGTCATCCATGCTCATGAAGTCTGACATAACCATGCACTGTTTTGATGTATATGGTAAAAAATTTTCTGCAAATAAGCTTTGGAAACACCACTGCCAAAAGTGCCTAAATGAGACAAGGCTGAGAAACACCATTGCACTGAAAGAGACTGAAAAAGTAACAAACTGTGGAACACAAAAGCCTTTTAGCAGCTGAAGAGCAAAAGATAAGAGAGTGGATGAAGGGTCTAGAGAGAAAACAGTAATGAAAGCACAAAGGAATAGGGCTGATTTCAAAGATTCCCTCAGAGCCAAAAAAAAAATATAAAGAAACCTGTCAAACTTACATGGCTCAACAGCTCCTGGTGATAAATCTGCTTCTGCAGAGGGCACAGGCTCCTGGATCACCACTAACATACCTCTCTGGCTGCCCTCCCGGTGGGGGAACATAGAACGGGGCCAGAAAAGCCACCACAGCCCCACGCCGCCTCACCTTCACCTCCACACGCACCCCCGACATCACAGCGACGCTGCCCGGCCAGCCACCATTTTGGAGGGGTATGGTGGGACACATAATTCCCACCTCCCACCGCCCCCAAGCAGGTGATCCATGGGGCTGACAGCAGTGGGCAGCTTCGGCTGGCAGGGCCACAGCTTTCCTCTCTCCTTGAAAGGGGCTTGACAGCAGCAGAGCGATGAGGGGTCGTGGCCAGCCATTGTGGCAGGCAGGGCCCGTTCTGCTCCTCATGGCTGGCTTGGCCTGAGCAGGAGAGAGGACATGGCCCGTCGTCCCCAGGGGCCAGCCCGGGCCCAGCATGGTCCTCATGGCCAGTGACTCCTTGGTGAGGAGGGACAGAATGCTGCGGGGACTGCCTCAGAAGGGGCATGTCTCCGCTCCAGGCCTGACTGGGACCTCTGAGGGTGTGGCAGCGAGGGCTTTGCCCAGTTTTCAACCACAGGCTTTTGAAAATAGGGCTGCTTTTCATTCTTCACAGGGTGCAGGACTTACTTGGGACTTTGAGGGCAGGCGTTTTCTAGGTAACTCTTGTTATCTGAACCAGGCTCTTCATTCTTCCCAGGAGTGTGCTCCGTGTTTTCATCAGGTACATTACAGTAGTCAGAAGTTTCTGCATGGGTGGTTCCTGTGGCCAGCTGTGGTACCTATAGCTTGTCACTGCAAGTAGATCCAGTGGGAACACGTCAGCAGGAGTATGGGGCTGGGCAAGGATTCACAGAGCAGACCTAGTATGCAAAATCTGTGCTACTTCCACTGGCTTGAAGAAGAAAAGGGAAAAGCAGGTAACTGTTATTCTTGCCATTGTAAATCCTAAGAGCGTTAGGTCTCCACAACTGGTTCTGTGACAACCGATGAAATGACTGAGTCAAGCTGTTGGGCATTATATATTGACTTACTCAGACTTCTTTTAGGTGTAACAAAGATGACAATAAACTTGCCAGGTAAGTACTTACAGCTAAAAAGATAAAGGAACCTGTAGGTATTTTCTTATAAATTTCTAGTGGCTTTATTACAGTGATTTATTGATACATTTGTTATAATCTGTAGACAGGTCAGAAAGTTGTTTGTTTTTCCATATGCGAATATTAAGTGTATTCTCTTGCTTACAGCTGAAATAGCTGTGAAAACATTTTTCACCCTTTTCTCTCTATGCTTCTGTCTGCCCTCCCAGCATCCTAGAAATTATTTTATCAAGGTTTTACTTTGAGAAAAGGGAAAGCCTTGGTTTCTCTGCCTCATCTACACTCTCCTTCCTGTTAAACATAAGCTCCATGATATTACTGCCAAGGACTTTCACATCTCATCGCTTCTCATTTACTGTTGAGAAATCAACACTTGGCTCCCAGTTGTCTCAGAATTCCGTCCTTGACAGCACAGGTAAAAGCACTTGACTTCTTGCCTGCTGCCTGTCATTCTTGGAATGAGTTCTTCCTAAGTATTTGGTAAATGTGTATTATCATTCAAGCCCTTTCTTAAAACACGTGTTTGCTGTGATTTAAAAGATAAAGTAATAGCTTTCTACTGCTATCTATGAAAGACTCAAGTCTGTTTTGTCAAGTGTGATGAACATTTTCTTTGCAGTGATGTTGGGACTGTGTTCAGCCACTAGAACAGCAGCCTCTTGCTTCAACAGCTAGCTTTCTGCTCTTGTGTCACATTGAGCACCATACTTCTCTCAGGGCTTGCTGGTAGAATGTGCTAGTAGGCAATTCAAGCTTCTAAATTGCTAGTGTAAGTTAACTGAGCAATGACAGATTTTTGTTGTAGCCCAGCTCAAGTTCCTGGATGAAATGTGCTTCCTTATGTTATTCAGAATAATTTGCATTGCCTCCAGTACTTCAAAACCCACAAGTCTTATGCAGTTTATGGAGAGTGGATCTCCAGAAACAGGTGCAGAGCTTTCACCTTCTCAGCTGTTAAGGAAGCTTTCTTCTTTCACTGAATAGACATCACCTGTCTGTCCACTATTGAAGGAATGAACTCTTGTCTCCAGCTGTTCAAACAAACCTTATCTGTGTTGGAGAAGCCTGAGAATATGTTGTTGACAGGATGTACTTTCTAAAAGTGCTTTCAGCTTGAAGTTCCTTTCAAGCTTGTATTGCAGATTGCAGCTTTGTTTCCAGTTTCTCCCACTGAATGAAGGTGATCAGTCTTTTATCATATTCTGATCTCATATTCAGGTTCAGTATACTGTTTAAATGCAATATGGTGCTGGGATGCCACAGCTTGCTCTCCTGATGCCAAATGAAGTGATTTTCCCTACAACACCATGTTATCCAATAACATTTTCTGCCAGAAAACACATAGAGGGAATTGTTTTCTTCTGCATCCAATCCCTACATTGAACTCTAAAGAGTGAAAAAAATTTTGTTAGTCTCTGACTATGGACTTAGTATATGAGATGTGACTGAGTGTCTAGTGAGGTAATGAAGTGCTCATGCTGGTTGAAATAATTCTAATCTTAAAATATTCAGTAAATTTCCTACTGTGCAGCACAACTATGCTGTGCTTAACTCTGATTTCTGTCTTCTTTCTGAAATGTTGCAAAGTCTGATTATTTGCAGTATTCTTTCTAAATAGTCACTTGGACAATGAGTGCTTTACCACTTGGAATCATGGGCAATGGAAGCAATAGTAACATAGACTGTAAATTCTTCAGGTTTTCTCTTACTTACCTTTGGTTTGGTTTTGTTTTGGTTTGTTCTCTCACAAATTATTCTAGAAAATTAAACTAGTAAAACTAAAGTGAAAATTCAGAAACACATCTGCTAATGTGCAGAAGAACCATAGTATGAGATTGATAGGAAGTATTTCATTGTCTGATCTGTATTCTTAAATGCTGAAGACAGAAAGAAACTATTGTTCTCTCCAAGTACCTAGCCTGATGTCTTGTACAGGAAAATATTATGCTAAATACAATGTTTCAAACAATAATTTTCAAAGCAAGTACAATCTTTACAGTTTTTAGTTAAGAAAATGCATTTTTTTTTGAGAGGCTGGCAGTTCTCAGAAGCCATGCATCCATCCACCTGTTTTGTTCTTAGCTAATAGCTGTTATTCTTTGGAGTTTTCACTGTGACTCCAAGGCCTGAGAAGTGTTTGCATACGTTTCAAATATACCATTATTTAAAGGTGAAATTTCACACCAGGCCTTGGTCCTGTATCCTTTGAGAGTCTACATGTTCTTTATATTTTGAAGTAGATGACCAAAGGTATGAACATGAAACAATCATGAAGTTTTTATTATACCTATTCAGGAGTAAGAGAAAGCAACTCCCATGATTCACTGGTGGCCATGTCTGCTCACTTTTGGTTATGAGTCTGCAGGAGCAAAGTGGTCATGGAATACTTTATGTTCTTCAGTAGTGACCTGTTTTGTTTATCTCATTCATGCCTATGCACAAAAGGCAACCTTGCTCTTGCCTTTCTTTTGTATGCTACTGTCATATTTGAATGGTTCTTTTGATACAATTCTGAATATTTTTGTTCCAAATCTTCACAGGTGAGAAATAAATTAAGACAATTCAGGGGTTTGCAGAACCCTAGCAATAGTGTTACAATATGTACTCCGATTTTTCTCATTTTGCCATGTATAGATGTATCTACTTTAGTGATAAGGTACGAGTCTCACAAACACAAATAACGATGTAACTGTGTAATCACATGATGTTTGCATAGCTCTTGGTCCCATGAGGTTGAATTCTTAAGCACTTCAAATATAACATAAAAGTACTAAACTCCATGGTATTGCAGTTTTTATCTTTTGCCCTAGATCTTTAGCCTGCATTTTAACAAGGTGCAAATTTTTGATATATTTTAATAACTTTCCCTATTGCTAGCAAAGGAGATATGATCTCCATTCCCATTTCAAGTGTTGAAAATTGGAATTCATTTCTGAAGCTTTAGAATAATTATCTGTCAAATACTTGCTCTTTCCTTTTACATTCAAGTATTAAATTTAGTATTGCCCTCTTTTTCATCTCTCCACCTGAACTTTTGAAGATTCTTATTATGGCATATCTTTGTTCCTCTTCTCCCTGAGGATTCATTTTCCTATTGGATGTGTCAAAACGTCTCCTGTGTTGGTCCAGAATGTGGAAGGAGTCTGAAGTGGAGTCTTGGGAAGGTTTTTTGAGTTTTGGAGGTTTTGGTTTTGGTTTTCAACTTGATTCTAAGCTCAATCTGATTGGAAGGTCAGACTGGCCTATGGCCTACATAATATTTTTTTCTGTGTAAATCAGTATGCAATTTGCCAATTGTCAGTATTTGCAATTTGTCATTATGCCAAATGCAATTTGGCTCACATACCCACTCCTTTACCATTGTTTCTTTTCAATGTTTATGAAATGTGATTTCTCTATAGGTCATCTGTCTACCTTAATTTGTTCTAAATTAAACTTAAACAAGGAGTTAAAACAAAAAAACTGTTGTAACAGATAAATCTGAATAGTTTTTCTGAGGGTTAAAGTGCACTGGTAAAATTCCTATGGGAGACGAAACTGGTTAGATACTCTTTAGACAACAATAATGCTACATTTTAATAAAAGTATGTCATCAAACTTTGAGTAGATTCATATTTTCTTTTATCATTTCTTTGGTTTTACTGAAATTGCTGGCAACAAAATGTAGTGAAGGTCTCAAATGAGCTGTTTTCTCACAATCCTTGTTTGTGGCAGTTGTGGTGTCATTCACTCTGACAAGCAAACAAGGACTTCTGCAACCCAGGTTATGTTTGTTTGGGGGTTTTTTTAGAGAGGCAACAATTGTTGTGAGATTAGAAAATCCATTCCAAAAATATTTTACCATTACTGTGTTGTCTTTTTTTTTTTTTTTCCACACTTCTGCATTGTCACTACATCCTTGCCCTCCATTATTCTCTTTCCTTTTTAGGATTTATCAACTGTATCAAAAGCAATCGTACAAGATAAATTACTCTTACAGATTTTTCTCAGAATTGGTGTAGTGTTTTAAATTTTTTAATAATATACTCCAAACCCAGAACTTTCATTCTAAATGTAGCTTCTCCAGGCAAGTTATTTGCAACAGGACTTCTTTTTTTGGATCCTCTATATTGTTAACATATTCCTATTGGCTTGAAAAGGTATGTAAAGGCGAAACTTAAATATAAATTTATTATTTATAACTGTATTTATTATGAAGAGTACTTTATGCCTCATGATTTTTCAAGTCAGACCAAGCTTTTCTATTTCAGTACACAGTCAGAAAGTACTTGGATGAGACTCTTGATAGTATCCACCTTACACAGAGAGTGGAAATCTCTCCTTCCTGTGCCTATATCCTTACGGGAGGCCCTTGCATATACATCTCTGCAAAAGAGACAGGGCCAAAATCAACGAACTTGATAATGAAGCAAAGCACTACGATGATTCTTCCTTAAATATGCTAGTTAAAAACTTAAAATAGGTTAGCAAATTAGATCCCAGGGCAGATAATGTGCGTGCCAGACAGAGACAGTTTAACCACATATATGCACACCACACCTTGCATCCCATTTTTTATCACATAGACTGATTATGCAACATCCATGTGCTTTACTCCCAAATCTGAATTGTGTTTGGTTGTTGTGTTTTTCGTTGTTTGGGTTTTTTTCAGAAGACCAGCCCTATCAGCATTTTTTCAAAAAGTCAGAACAAGAAAACTCACTGTATAATGAAATATTACCTACCCAGCATGGCATCTATCTCTGCACACATCGCATAATAAAATGCTCTAGTATTTCTCACTTCTTTCTTTGTAAACTCTCCTGTGCAATTCTCGCTGTAAGATGAATAATAGTCTACTGGATGCATCTCTGAAAGAGAAGACCACTTGGGTATTTTGACAGCTTCATAAGTTACTGGAAAATAAGATGAAATTAACATTACTTAACAAGCGAATTAAGTATTAAAAAAAATAATAAAAAAAAAAAAAACAACGGATTTAATTCAAAACTTTTAAGCATAAATTCATGGTTCTCAATTTGTGGTCCAATTTGTGTTTTACTGCTTCGGGATTGTAGTGTACAAAAAGTCAATCTTTTGTTAAAAAACACAGACAGAATGATTACATACAGCATCATTTATAGCAATCACAACACAGAATGTTATAAACAGCAAACTTTGGAACACTACTGAGAAAATAATTACAGCTAAGTATAGCACTGATTTCATTCTCCGTTTAATATGTTTCTAGCCATTGAACTCCAATTTCTTTATCGATTCAATGACTACTGCTAACACTCTCCTACAACAGAGAAAAATTCTTCATCTCTCTTTGCTTAGCCTTAAATCAGAAATCTAACATCTCATCCAAGTACTTTCTGACTGTGCACTGAAATAGAAAAACTCGGTCTGACTTGAAAAATCATGAAGCATAAAGTCCTATTCATAATAAATACAGTTATAAATAATAAATTTATATTTAAGTTTCGCCTTTACATACCTTATCAAGCCAATAGGAAAATGTTAAAAATATAGAGGATCCAAAATTTTCTCCCACACAGGGTGACAGATATAGGCAGAGGAAGGAGAGACTTCCACTGACTCTGTGTAAGGTGGATACTATCAAGAGTCCCTCACCCTAAGTATAGTGTAGGGCTTCTGCTGCCCTGTTTTACTGCTGTTGAAATAACTACCATCAGTTACACTAGAAGTTAAACAGAAGTGACCATAACAAAAATGCTGCTTCTCCCACAGTGCATCCCTGCCTTTTGAAATGTTTACGTTTGTTGTTCAGTGCCCACCACACTTCATTGCCAGGCCCCTGCAACTCATGAACAGCTGTTCGTTATTCTCAGCTGAACACTTTGGGCTCTGCCTGCTGTGGTGGAGACAGGAGTTTCCAACCATCCATCTAGGATTCCGCGGGGTTTGCTTGCTGCTTTGCCGGTACGGAAGTTGAAAGGAATATCTTGAAGGTATCCTTTTCAGTATCTTTTTCTTGTTGTAGGTGAGGTGATTTCAGCTCTGAAGGATACTAGACTTCTTAAAAAAACAATTGTTATATTCACTGCAGATCATAGGGAACTTGCTATGGAACACCAGCAGTTCTATAAAATGAGTATGTATGAGGGAAGTCTCTTTTAGTCATGGGGCCAGCCATAAAAGAACTGTAGCAAGTACTGAATGTTATATCTCTTGTAGATATATATCCTACTATGCTTGGAGAGTTAAGTCATTTCAAATTAATTATTTTCTTCCTGGTCGTCGTTGTTGTTGTTGTTGTTGTTGTTGTTATTATTATTATTATTATTATTATTATTATGCTGCATTTGTATTATAGTCCAAATTATGTATCCACTTAGTGAAACAAGTGGATAGTAACACAACAGCAGATAATTTATCTGTGAAGAATACACACAGACTTAATACAAAATGCAAAAAATTGATGTAAAAATACAAGAGCTGATGATGTTCTTTATTACTGTTACTGTCATCAACACAGTTACAGTGAACTGCTATATATAGAATTATTTGGTTCTTATCAACTTTTTATTTTTTCATAACTATCACATGCACTTTAGATACTGCTTATGTAGTTACTGAAATTAATAGAATTGTGGGCTCAGGATAGTAGAAGAGGAAGGCCTATATGTATTTTTCATTTGTTTGAATGTAGTACGTATTTGTTCAAGTTTTTAGCCCATACACTGGAAGATACTGTGTTACATGTTACAGGTCTTCCTACTGCCTAGTCAAATGCTGGCCTTTTTATTTACTCAAGGAAGAGCTACAGATTAGTGACAGGTATATATGCTGTAGAAACAGAGGAGAAAAGGGAAGGTATGTGCTGACAAAGGAAATACATGATTATTTGTGAGCAGTCTGTATGCTCTGAGTTTCACTATTCAGTGTAGAACAGGACAGAATGCTACCACAATGCTCTGTGGAATGGAAAATGTTGAATTTTGAATGACTATGTTCAATAAAATGATTAAAAATAGCAGTACTGCTATATCCCATTTTTAGGACATGCTAAAGTTTAGGTAACATCCCTAGGACTCTTAACTATGTTATTCAGAAAGATTCAGAGAGATTTTTAATATTGACCTGATCTTTGGGAGATAGAGATGCTTGCGATGTGATACTGAGGAGCTTGTTCAACTTACAGCTTCTTCAGGGGCCATCAAGTAGACTATAGGGTCATCTACTGTTTTCCATGTGTGCACTGTACTGATACCACCTCTGGCACAATCTCTATCTCCAGCCCTACCAGAGGAACTCTCTTCCTCAGCTTTCCCACCAATAGGTGATAGCAGTAATGACCACCTGTGGTAAAGTGTTTTGTAATTCCCTAATGAAGAATGCTAGATAGAAGCTTAGCACCTTTGCTATCAAAGAAATTAATGGTTAGGCTGTGTGGATATGGAGCTTTCATGCTATGACAATCTCTTTCTGCTGCCTGGCATAGTCAGAACAGAAGGGAAGGGTATAAAACCATGATTGGAAAAAAAAAAAAAAAAAGGTACCACCCATCACTGGAGGCTATCATGATCAGTTTTAGCAAACTTCTGTTAATGGCTGATGTAGACATAGCTGATACTGCTTTTGATCAACACTGGTGGGCAGCTGACCTTGTAAAGTTCCTTAAGGTTTATTTTATTAGTGTACTTTAGGGCTCCTGTGTTCTACAAGGAGAATATTTAGGAATGCATGTTTTATAATTGTAAAAAAATTTATGTTCAGACACCTGTACCATTACCTTGGGTTTCTTTAATCACAGTAACTGCAGTAGCATTTTGACTGCATGTATCTTTGCTTAGATATAGCAAGAATTCCTGTCCTGCAGAACCTTAGTGGATACTCCTGATGCCACTGCTTTGTGGAAAGGCTGAAAACAAAGTTTTAGCCAGAGAGCCTTGGCGTTTGAGTGCTGAGCTAGTTGCATGGATGCAATGTGAATTTTTCCACATACACGCCTCAAAGTGGCAAATGAAAATATATCACATACTCAGATGGCCATTCAGTAGTTCCACAGCTGTTAGTATGTTACAACTATTATGTTCTCACTGATGAATAATTTACTTTAATACAAATTGGTCCTTAACTGACTTTTTGTTGGTTACAGACCTTCCTGACAATCCAGATGAGTTAATATTAAAGTCGCCATAAAATTCCCAGTCATTGTACATTCCTTGGACAAAATACTCCACTCTATAGTAGATTACCCAAAGGTTTCTTCTTTGTCCAGCAGTATAACAAGAGACAGTTTATGAGTTGGAAACGAAGTTTTGGTCAGAATTACCCAAATGTTATTGCCAACCTTAGGTGACATCAGGACTCGCTAAAGAAACCAAAAAAATATGACAACTGGCTTAGTCAAAGTAAATGAATAAAAACAACCTAGATATCATATGACTGGGGATATGAAAACATTCTGCACGTGTAATATTATGCTATATTTCAAGTGTTAGAATTATTGTCTTATATAAGCTATTGAAAGGCAAAATATCCAAACAATTACTGCATTGTGTTAGAAAGCCAAAAGTGTTTTATATAACTAGCCAGCCCAAAAAATCTAGGCTTTTGCATGTTACAATTCTGTAACACTTAAGTGTGCATAGGAAGTATAGTACATAAGTGCTTATTGCATGTATGGGATATTTAGCATGCTGCAAAAATGTGGAGTATTAAGTGTTAGAACTTAACAGGAATTTCCATTCTCCAACTCCTGAGTAGGGCAGTTCTCTGAAAAGTGTTAGTGTGATCTGGGTAGGATAAGATGAAAACCGCTTGACTGTATCTCCATTGTGCAGTTAGAGTCTGCAGCTAAATCTTTGAATGCGCATCAACAGGTGGAGAAATGGAACCATCAGTGTACACAGAGGAGATGCAATTGAACCTTGCAGAAAACCTCCGCATAAAAAAAACTGGTTTACATTTTTTGAGGAATGTGATAAGAAAGTAAAATAGTTTTGGAAGAAAGTAAGGTTTAGCTGTAAATCTTCTGCTTATGAAAAAAACGTAATTGTAACAGCACTTAGGTTTTCTTATTCTTGATCACAACTGTTGATGCTCTAGTATCAATCCAGGATGACATTATACTTCATACCAAAATGTTTTCTGGAATCTTTAATGAAATACTCAGCAGTAGCAGTAAAAATGAACATAAAAAACACTTGTCTTTTCTGATGGCTAAATACTCTACATGCTTTTTGTAAACTACTTACCACACTAGAATTAGGTACATTTTATGTATAATTTGTCTGGTTTGTTCTTTCTGCTCATAGAAAGTCTAACCTTATACTATTTACCACTACAGTAGCAATTTTTTTGGGAAGGCAAGGAACAAATTTAAAATAAACTGTCAAGCACTGTAGCACATGTCATTATAATTGTTGCTAAAATGAGGTCAGATTATGGTGAAATAATTTCAATAAAAAACATGTTGTAGCAGTACACAGTTAAATGGTTGTATAAGAAGATAAAATAAATATATCCATATGAAGGCTCATTTAGCAGGGAAAAGAATAAACAAACCGATAATTTTCCAGGGGTCTGGTTGGAACGCATTGTACAGAATATAGTAAAATAAAATTATGTCCAGTCCAAAACAAAACCACAGAAAAAGAGGTGTGGGTTTGTGTGTGCTTTATTTAATGGCTGAATGTTTAAAGAAATTACTAGAAAATATTTAAAGAATTTACTAGCGTAATCTTATTTTCTCACTTGTGTAGAGAGTGCTTTCTTTAAAGGCCTGAGCTTTTAACATGTACTTCTTTGTTAGTGTTAGGCTTAGGAAAGTGCAGTTTGTGATACTCTGTGAAACGGAAAAACAAATTGGGAAAACAAACTTCTTACTGTAATTCCTTGCAACAACGTCTTATGTCACAGACTGTCTGAAGGCACCTGGAGCACGGGAGAGTTTTGCAGAAAACCCCAGGGATGTGCCAACACGCAGAGCGGAACTAGGACATCGGGAGGTAGGGACGCCCCCTGACCAGGCGGTTCCATGGCAGCCTGGGGTCAGATCCTGCATCAGCATGTCTAGTCTAGTAGTTCTTTTTCTATCTGCTCATCTTAGGATGCTTATTGAAAAAGAAAACATTGAGGTTTTTGTTAAAAGCAGAAGTTGGACTTTCATAAGTTATTAATAATTTCTGTGTGAGTGAACATTTGTTCTGAAGAATTGTACAGAGAGAAGCAAAGGCCCCCTAATGCCTTCCTGCCTCCATTTGTGATAAAGAATCTTCCTGTTTTGGTACAGAATGGGACTAATTTAAGCCTAAAACAGATACGTCAAACAATGTGATCGTACTCAGTTACTCTTAGTTATGCTAATGCATCTGCATTACTGTAACACGAATCAAGTAAGGTTTACACCATGCAAGGTTGGCCAGCTAACAAAGGACAAAAAAAAAAAGCCTGTTTTTTTGGTCACACTGAACAAGTTACATAGTATTAAATTGGGGAGAGAAATGGAGAAGGAAGGCTGGAATGCCAACAGGTTCAAGCATATTTTTTAGATGTAGCCAGGTCAGTGCAGCGTCGGGAGACTTACCTGGGACTACCAAGGGCACTGCTCTTGGTAGATCATCTCTTTTATCTCCCAGTGCTTACAGAGGCAGCAGAGGTACCACTGCCCTGATGAACAAAAATGGGAATTATTTGTGTAAACTCAAGGTCCTGATGGTCTACTGGAGAAGTAAGAGACTGACTGTGCCAATTTGCCAACAAATCATGTGGAAATAATCATCCACCACCTTTGTCAGGAAAACTAAGAAGGTTAGAAGTTTTTTCTTACCAAAAGGCAAGAAGAAAATCAGTGGGGGAATTCAGACTTTGAATCCTCTTGGGCCACAGCCTGTCTGATTTTATTCTAAGCAAGCCATAGAAATAAGAGTCCAGATAAAATGACTGTAAGTTAGGGTCACAACTAACTAAAATCAAACTCACAAGTAGATCCCAAAAACTAAAAAGTGGGAAGGTGAATCTAATAAGTCTGCAAGAACCTAAAGTCGTTCTGTTTGGTACCTTTTTAATAAGTAATTTAAATGCAGTAGTAGGCACTTTTTTCTTATTAAACATGAGAAAATGCACCCTAGGAGCACTATTGGCACTTCTGAGGATAGGCTAAAATTCAAAGTAGTCTTGTTTAACTAGAAAAATGATCTGAAATCAATCAGATAAAATTCACCATGGATTAGTTAAAGGTCAAAATAAAAAGGAAGGGGAAAAAATATTAAAACGGTGAACAGCAGACTGCCTAGGCTGCAGTTTTGCAGGAAAAAAAAAAAAAAAAAAAAAGAGTTCCACACGCCTGGAGATTTGAGAGACCCAGAAGCAAAGTATGAATCAACAGCGTGATGTGGTGACGAAGGAAACAGGTGACATTTGAGGGTGATTAAAGCAGTGGTGTATGTAAGACACAAGCAGCAATTATTTCATTGATCTTAACACTAGTGAATCCTCAGGGTGCTGTCTTGTGGCTTTGATTTTTAAGAAGGATATAAACAGATGAGAGGATTTGGAGGAAGATAATATAACTAAGGGTCTTGAGAATCACACGGGGTTTATTTCAGCCACCAAAAAAAATGCAACAAGTCTTCAACTATGAGTAAGGCTCGTGGAAGAGCACAGCAAATGCTGACACTGAACAGAAAAAGGAATATCTCTGCTTTTTAGCCAGGGCTGTTCTGATGAGGTATTTTGAGGGGAGGGAAAAAAAATATATTAAAAAAAAAAAAAAACCAAGCCACAAAAACAAAAAAAAAAAACCTGTAAGTGGTGAAAAATGTAAACAGTCGGGAGTACCTGCACAGAAGCTGGAGCTCAGCTGGGCTCTTCTGGGAGAAACAGCTTCGCGCAGCCACAGACGAAGACCCTTTGGTGGGTGTTCAGGATCCGGGGCTCCTCGGGGCCCTCCGTCGGGCTGGGATCCCGCTGCAGACACCAGCTGTGGGGACGCCGCTCTGTACCCACCTCCCGCTCCCTCGGGGACTGCTGAGGTCGGTCCCGCGTCCGACAATGGCATCCCGGGCTGCGGCAGCGCTCCCGGTACCTCTGGCGCCCCAGGCATCCCCGGTGCCCCGGGATCCCCCGGTAGGAGCGCTTTGCTGCCCCGGCACCGACGGGCTGGGGCGAGACGGGGATACGCTCCGCCGACCGCTCCACCGGCATCACCGGCTCCCCCGGCACCCTGCCGTCCCCCGGTTCTCTCGGTACCGCCGGCACCCCAGGCACCCCCAGTTCCTCCTGCAAGTGAAGCCACCCGGGTCGGTCGCCAGCCGCGGCACCAGCGCTAGCCCGCAGCCCCCCAAGTGGCCCAGCCGGCGGCACGGCCGCCCACCGCGCAGCCCCCCCAGCACCAACCCGTTGCCCACCAGCGCCGGCAGCAGGACGGCGCTCGCCCAGGTGGCCCGCGGGCCACGGAGGGGCACCGGTGGCCAGGAGGTTGAGGCCGCGGGTCTGATGGTCCTTCTCCTCCGTGGGAGTAGCCACCGCTCAGGACCCTAAGCTCCCCCGACGGCACAGAGCCCCCGGAGGCATATACAGGGTCTGGCCGTCATCTGGCACCAGGAGTGGGCTGCCAGCATGGTGGGTCGCATGCCACCAGGACCTGCAGGCATCCTTCCCAAACCTTCCTCATTCCCTAAACAACCAGGCACCATCACACATCTTCCCCCTTTCCTCATCCCCTGGACAGCCCAGGACTGGTGAGCATCTTCCCCTGCTGGTCCTCATCCTCCCAGCACCATCGGGCATCATTTCAATGAATTTCACTGAATTTCACTGAATTTTTAGAGTTGGAAGGGACCGTAGAGATCATCTAGTCCAACTCCCCTGCTGAAGCATCATCCTGCAATGGTCCTCATTCCAGAGGAGACTGAGGGTGACTCTCTACAAATACTTGAAAGGACATCATAGAGAGGCTGGTGCTGGTCTCTTCTCCCAGGTCATTAGTGATAGAACAATAGGGAATGGCTTTAAGCTATAACAGGGTAGGTTTAAACCAAACATTAGGAAAGAGTTTTTCACAGAAAGAGTAGCCAGGCATTGGAATAAGCTGCCGAGGGAGATGATTGAGTCACCATCCTTGGATGTGTTTAAGAGTCTTTTAGATGTGGTGTTGTAAAGAACTTTGTAGAGTAGGGTAGATGGTTGGACTCAATGATCCCAAGGGTCTTTTCCAGCCTAAATGATTCTATGATTTTATGCACTTCTGTCACCAGTAGGCATCTGGCTCTGGTGGCCCTTATCCATTACACCACCAACACCTGTGTGCATCTTCCCCTGGTTGGTCCTCATCCCCTCTACAGTCCAGGACCGGCGAGCATCTTCCTCTGGTGATCCTCATCCCCCCAGCACTGTCAGGCATCTTGGCCCAGTGGTCCTCATTCCCTGCACTGCCCATGACTGGCAGACCTCTTCCCCTGGTAGTCCTCTTCCCCCAGCAGCTCAGTACCTGTTCCCCCCTGGGCAGCCCTGCCACTGCCCACCTGAGCAGAACATCCTCTGGAGGGCAGCCAGGGGAAGTGGGGGGGGGGGGGGTATCACATCCCCACTTGTTTTTGGGACTCGAGCCAGCCCCCAACAGCTGTGTCCCTGACACATATGTCTCCAGAGCACATCAGGCCCACCGTATTTTTCCTTTTCCTCAGTGGAAGGAAAGGAGTCAGAGCAGGGTGGAGCAGTGAGTTCCTGCAACTCATAAGCATGGTTGGATTTCTAGCCAGAAAAAGTATCCTTGGGCTACTAGTCCCTTTGACTGTCGGAATGACATCAGACAGCATTTGGCTGCAGCAATGCCCTCCATCCAGCACAGTGTGCAGTGACACAGAAAAGGTCAAAGCAGGCAGACTCTTAAGAAAACATGGGAAAAATCTAGTAAAAAATCAACTTGAAGTGCGTGTGGTGGGGAATAACCTTTTCTCTTTTTGATTGAAATAATACCTCCATTGATAGGTGCCTCTCTGGTGGCTAGTTGGTAGCTCGGGTTTCTGTTGTGGGACCCAGAAGTATTATGTGGGCTGTTGTACTCTAGGTCTTGTTTGAACAGCTGGTTTTAACATGGTCATCAGCCTAGTATAAACATGAGCAAGCAAAACTGGTTATTATTTCACCCTGTGCTGTGAGAGGGCAGACAGACAAATTGCCTTTTCTAAGTGATTTTGATTCACGGGTGACACTCACCCGCTCAGCTGTCTCCTGACCCACACTTAACACCTGTGGCTGTGCACTAGCAACCTGTCCCTCAAAACCTGGAGCATCATCCCTTGGCCTGTCAGGAGCAAGCTCCCCCAGCAAGTCTAGGTTAAGGGTCCATCAACGACCTCCGTTAGCTCATGAGTGAACATCCTTTTTCTTCTTTCAGAAGGATGAACCCCACCCAACGCCAGCAAGCCTAGTGCCACCCCATCAGCCATCCCATTGTCAAAAAACCCCAAAATTGTGGCGGTGACACCAGCTATGGAGCCATGTATTGATGGCTGGAGCACATCTGCTTCTAAAGTCACTACCTATAGCTGGGACCTGCACCCCAGATTCTCTGATTAACCTTCCCAAGGCCCTAAAGTCTCTTGTGATTACTCTTGGGCTACATGTTGCCACCTAACCACCACCCACATGAAAGAAATTTTAAGGGGATTATTATTTTTTTCCTCTCTTATCCCTGCCTTTCGTCTTTGTTAACACAGCTTTGTTTTCATAATTTTTATTTCAGGACAGCTAATATTGTGGCCTTTGAGAACAAGAGATGGGTTTTCTGAGGATAACCAGCAGTCAAGCCTGATCTGGAGCTATTTCAGGAGAAGTGGTCTTCTTTCCCAGATTGGCAGCAGCTTGTCTGCCTGTCATGTCAGAAACCGTTTTTATCAAGCGCCAAGCCTGCATTTTTGGTGTCAGACTGGTGGTACACAGCTGTCCTGTCTGGGTAAGAGATTGGTCTCAATCTTTTTTACTTCTTTTTAACACTTAACAGTATTAGCTGTTTTAAATCAAGTGAAAATAGACCCTAATTTAAAATTATATGGGAGATTTTATTCATATTTTAATTATTGCAAATAGTAAAAGCATATAAAATATAAGCAGGCAAATGCTGCGAAGTCTTCAAGGTGCTGCAGAAAGTTTCTCACTGAGAAGGCACTGCCCACCTTCTCTGTAGGAAGGTGATATTTTCAACTGTGCTGTTGAGCAAAAACTTCACTGAAGTTATCCTGAAGGTAAACAAGAACCCTTTCTTGTGACATTGCATCATAAACACTCTCTCCAAATATTTATCAACAAAAAAACAAACTGCCTTTTCTTTTTTTTTCTGTAAAAATACAAAGGCAGTCAGTTTCCCAGCTTTGAAAAATGACAGATTATAACATTTGATATCTTGCAAAATACAGTATATGGAGTAATTGTCTGTAATCACATCTTAACAGTATTTCCATTATTTGAAGGTAAATAAAAGGATTTTGGCACTGCTCCAGGTTATGAACCCTTTTGCTAGTAAGTGAGGTAACTTACTTAGGACTACAAGCAGATCAATGTTTATGCCATAAATTATACCGGTAATTTAAATTAAAATATATTTATGACTACTTAGTAGCCTTAAAAAAAAAAAAAAGCTTAGCAGCTCTTACAAATTAAGCCAATAATCAGGTTCAGCTCCATAATTCTGTTCTTGGGTTGATTTTTTAAGTCCTGTGAGGAACACTTGTCTTGGAATCTACAGGAATCCTAACAGTTCCATAAATACACGATCAGAAGTTTCTAATCTTAAAACTGAACAGCCCAGTTTAGCGATGAATCTGCCTTCTGTTTCCCAAGCTTTTCTGTCCGCTGCACTCACAGACAAAGGTTCAGGTGGGCCAGGGGATCCATCTTTGAAGCTGCATGTGACCCACATGTTCAGTTTGCTGGGGCCATTGGAGTGCAGCAGTGAGTAAAAGCTCATGAATGTAAACTAAGGTTGCAGGACTTCAAAGGGTGTTTCAGAGGCTTGGGGGCTGGTAAGAGAGGAGGGAAGACAGGCAGAGGTAGCTGGAAGGGGAAAGAAAGGACCTAGGTTGGAGACACAGTTCATGTGTTTTTATGTTGTTTTATTTGCATTTGCTCCCCTACAAAACAAGATCCTTTGGTTCTGGAGGCTTTAGGAGTTTTGCCCTTGAAAAGCTAGCTTGTTCTTGCCCGCAGCGTTATGTTTCTGAGGCCTCTTGTTTTTTGCTTTCTCAGCTAAACAATCCAGGAACTTTATGACAGGGAATGATGAGGATCAACTGGCATTTTTCACTTAGCAGAAGATCTCTCATTAGCTGGATGTGGCTCTGCAGGAGGTCATTAGTTCCAAGCAAAGATGCCCCTTGCTAGGGTCAGGCAGGACAGGATTGTTTTCTGTTGTCTGGATGCTCAAGGTTTGCAATGTCACAATGGTCCTTTCAGGACTGTTCCTCTGGGAAATTGTACAGGACAATCCAAAACATTGACTGACATTGCTTCAAGTCTAGTCTTCACAGAAAAGGATTTTTGTTGCATGTTACTGAAAGATAGAGGTGGTGGTATGGTGGGCCTTGCATCATTTCCACCTCTATTTCTGAACATAACATAAAGGGGGATTGGCATTTTACCTGAGATTTGTATCTCATCTAGATTAAATCCATATGATTAAAGCAAATTTATTAGACATAAACTTGGCAACAGATAGCTGTGAGTCTCCAAACTCAAGGGTGCCTAACTGCTCTTTGTCCTGTACAGCTATCTGTCTGGAAAGGCAGTGTGGTTGCAAGTTTACCAAGTGAAAATCCCCAGTGCATAAGGATGGACAGATTTTGTGAAATAGGTTGTGGTACATGGTGGGTTTGCTTGTGTTTTGGTCTGCTGTCGCACGTGTCTTTCTCAGCTCTAGACACTTCCTCTTTTTGAGTCTGTAGGAGTGGTCAACAGCTCAGGTGCCTTCAGTTGAACTTTTCCTGATGATATTTGCAGGCCAGAAGGCCAACCATACCCTGGGTTGCATCAAAGGAAGCATTACCAGCAAGTCAATGGAGATTATTCTCCTCCTCCTTTACTCTGCTCTTGTCAGACCTCACCTGGAGTACTATGTACAGCTCTGGAGTCCTCAGCACAAGAAGGGCATGGACCTGCCCATGCAGGGTCCATAAGGAGGGAGAGGATAGGTCCTGTTCAATCCTACAGTTGCAGTTGTAAGCCAAGGTAAGTCCACATGGTAAGACTTACCTAAGAGGCAGAAACAGAGGTGTATGCATAAAGAACATACTCTGACAGAGGACAGTGCAGCTCTCAGTTCCTTACTGCTGCCATTACAGAGCTGTCTACCTCTTCTTCAGGCATCAGTGGGCTGAAGCCATATCACCCTATCAATGATGTCTGTAGTCCAAACTCATACAGATGGAACAGGCATAGACATACAGCAAAGTGAGCCCAAACCTCTGGAAACCTTATCCATCCCTCCAGAGCCCTCTCTGTGCTTGACCTACTTTATGGAAAGAAAACTTAATTCACTGGGTAAAACCAGATGCTGTAGTTGTTTCCAAAGGTCTATTAGTTGGAATTCCTTCAGATGAAGTAATGAATTAAAATCAGACCATGAGGAGAGGAGCCCTTCCCCAGGGCCAAAGTTCTGGCTGAGGTCATCAGCTCAGCAGGACAAACCACATAAGAGGTCATGGAGCAGCTCTTCTGCACAAGAACCAGGACAGCATACATGCCACCCTGACGAGGACCACTTACCCCCAAATTCTTGCTCTTGTAAAACAGCAAAGCTGGGCTCTGACTCTAAGTCGATGCAGATCTTCACAACCAAGTAATTCTTCACAAGCTTCAGTTATTTGGGAGAGAGCTAATCATAGAATCATAGAGTGGCTTGGGTCGTAAGGGACCTTTAAAGCTCTCTAGCCCAACTTCCTTGCAATGAGCATGTTCAACTAGATCAAGTTGCCCAAATGCCCACACAGCTTGACCTTGAATGTTTCCAGGTATAGGTCATCTACCACCTCTCTGGGCAATTTGTTCCAGTGTTTCACCTCCCTCAGTGTAAAAAATGTCTTCCTTCTATCTAATCTGAAGCCACCCTCTTTTAGTTAAAAAACATTACCCCTTGTTTTATCGCTACAGGCTCTACTAAAATCTTTGTCCCTATTTTTCTTATAGGCCTCCTTTAAGTTCTGAAACACCACAATGTGGTCTCCTCTTCTGCAGGCTGAACAACCCCAACTCACTCAACCTGTCCTGATAGCAGAGGTGCTCCAGCCCTCTGATCATTTTTGCAGCCCTCCTCTGGACCTGCTCCAACAGATCCATGTCTTTCCTGTGCAGAGGACTCCAGAGCTGGACACAGTACTCAAGGTGGAGTCTCCTGAGAGTGAAGCTGAGGAGGAGAATCACCTCTCTCAACCTGCTGGCCACATTTCTTTTGAAGTGGCCCAGGATACTGTTGGTTTTCTGGGATGGAACCACATATTGCCAGGTCATGTCCAGTTTTAATGTGACTTTTACTTCACACTGATTTGGCTTCAGAGAAAATCAGGTATTATGACACACAAGAATAACTCATTCCTTTTAGAATACCCATTTCAAGCAGTGATTTTTAGTCTGTGATCTGCACAGCCTTTAAGGCCCACAGACCATACCTAGTGCATCTGAAAAAGGTAATTAAGAGATAATTAAGCAAGCTGTTGGCTTGAATTCAGTATACAGTTGCCTGCATCTCCAATCTCCATATATTTGAAGGGCCTACAGATGGAAGAATGTTGAAAATTACTACTTTTCTGGCCCTGAGTGTACTTGCTTGATTGAGGGCTTCTTAAGGCTTCCCTTAAAAAGGCAGCACAGCCAACAGCCCAGCTGAAGTGCCTCTACATGAATGCATGCAGCATGGGCAGCAAACAGGATGAGCTGAAAGCCACTGGGCTGCTGGAAAGCTATGATATAGAGGCCATCACTAAAACCTGGTGGGATGAATCCTATGACTGGATTGTGGCTATCAAGGGCTACAAGCTGTTCAGAAGGGACAGGCGAGGAAGAAGGGCCAGAGATGTTGACATCTATGTTAAGGAATGGATAGAAAGTGAGGAGATGATACTAAAACCCTCCCTGGGGTCAGAAAAAGAGAGAGTTGAGAGCTTTTGGGTGAGGATGAAGGGGCAGACCAATATGAGGGACACTGTTGTGGGAGTTTATTACAAGCCACCTGATCAGGATGGGAAAGTTGATGAGACCTTTTATAATCAGCTCAAAGTAGCCTCACAATCACAGGCCTTGGTTCTCATGGGGGATTTAAATCATCCTGATATCTGCTGGGAAGGCTACACAGCCAGGCATGTACAGTCCAGGAGGTTCCTCCAGTGTATTGATGATAACTTCTTAACTCAGCTGGTGGATGGCTCATTGAGGAAAGAAGCACTACTGGACCAAGTTCTGGCAAACAGAACTTGAAAGATCCATCTATGAAAGGTCCTGGAGAACAGGCAAGGTGCCTAAGGACTGGGGGAAACCTAATGTCATCCCAGTCTTCATAAAGGACAAGAAGGAGGACCAGGGAAACTACAGGCTGGTCAGCCTCATCTTCATCCCTGAAAAGATGGTGGAATACCTAATTCTGTGTGTCATCTCAAAACATCTGGAGGAAAAGAAAGCTATCAGAAGTAGTCAACACGGATTCACCAGGGGGATGTCATGTCTGACTAACCTGATAGCCTTCTACGATGGCATGACTGGTTGGGTAGATGAGGGGAGGGTGATGGATGTTGTCTACCTTGACTTCAGCAAGGCTTTTGATACACTCTGCCACAGCATCCTCAGAGGTAAGCTTAGGAAGTGTGGATTAGAATGGTGTATTGAAAACTGGCTGAAAGACAGAGCACAGAGGGCCAGCCAGCCACTTCCTTATCCACCAAGTGATCCATCCATCAGATCTATGAGTTTCCAATTTTGAGACCAGGATGTCATGCAAGACAGTGTCAAATGCTTTGCATAAGTCCAGGTAAATGACCTCTCTGTGTCAGTATCGTAAAAGGCCAGCAAATTTGTCAGGTACTACTTTCCCTTGGTGAACCCATGTTGGGTGTCTCAAATCACCTCATTTTCGATGTGCCTTAGCAGAGATTCCAGATCTCTAGTCCAACCATCAACCTAACTCTGATAAAAAACCATCACTAAACCATGTCACTAAGCATGTCACTAAGCACTATGTCAACCCATCTTTTGGTTGATGGGTGCCTCAACCGAGGTATGGTGCCTCAACCACTTCCCTGGGCAGCCCATTCCAGTGCTTGATAAACCTTTCAGTGTAAAAATTTTTACTAATATCCAACCTGAACCTCCCCTGCCACAACTTGGGGCCATTTCCTCTTGTCCATCACCTGTGACTCAGGAGAAGAGACCAACCCCCACCTTTCTACAACCAGAGTATACTAGCTTTAGAGATCAGCAAGGTCTCCCCTCAGCCTCGTTTTCTCTAGGCTGAACGACAACGATAAAGCCCACCTTCAAAATTTTCTCTCTCTTCCCACTGGCTTTATAGCCGGTACACAGAGTCTTAAGTCATAATTTGGATATCTCAACCCCTTCCCCACTATTAGGAGTGGTGGATCCAAGCAATGGTCAGATACATGCCCTAAACTGCAGCTGTGCTGGCTGGCCCTTTCCCATGCCATAGGTACATGTTTTGAGAGAAGGGGAAGATGAAATTATTAATTGACCAAGGTCTGTGTCAAGCATTGGCAATGCACTCGTTTAATGTGCATCTTATAAAGCTAGTGTGCTCAATCGATAGTCACCGTAGGGAAACATGCACTTTCACTGTTCATGCTCTGCTGACAGTGGAAATTCAGCGTTATTAATTCATCTCACAGCCACTCAGCTTGCACGCTGCCTGATCAGAAAGCAAACCAAAGCCTTGCCCTTGACTTCAGCAGACTTTCACTCATTTCACCACTCTGCTTGTGCTCCTGGACCAAACTGTCATACAGCACCTTTCAGGCCAGAGTGAATGTGGTTTATTGCAGTACTATATTCTCTGGAGGAACAAGTCTTATAATGAAAGCACTGACACCAACCCTTAACTAAAATACAGCTTTAGATGCTGCTACTGCTCCACTTTAACAAGTCTCCTATCAGCTACACAGCAATAAAGAAGAAGAAAAAGCCAAGTCTTGTGGTGCTGTCAGGGAACATTTCAGTCATGTTCTGCACACATTATTTTTATTCAACAGATCTTTGCCAAATTTTAAAGTCTGTTTCGATCCTCTCTGAATACATCTGCTGTTGACATGGCACTATAACTTCACTTGCTCTTTGAGATGCACAAGCCATTAGAATTATGTCATTATTAATTTGCCTTGTGCACACATCTCAGAGGCTGATTTATAGCTTTAAAATAATTTCTGGCCATCAGCATTTAGACCAATTCTATTCCAAAAGCATATCAGAAAGAAGTCTGGCCTTTTCCTCTGTTCCAGGTAATTCCTCTTCATGCCTATATGTGTGTTAACTTCAAGCAGTTCTGAAGACATCTCACCTTCCCTGCTTCTGCCACAAAATTTGCTGTTGCATGCATCCGAAAAGGAAAGAATTGCACAGATTTAGGCAAATTACCCCTGGTCAGAACCCCAAGGCTCAAGCCTATGATTCAACACACTGCCTGTGCTTGTCCAGTAGGCAGCACAAATAAAGCATGACAGAGAAGGCAAATTTTGAAAGCCCTGGATGTTTCAAGTGTCTCCTGCCAGCCGGCCCTCGTTGTTGATCCATCATTTCACAGATGAAGCACTGCAGAGAGCTGTCAGTATTGCTGTCACTATGATGAATGAGGCCACTAGCTACAACTTTCTCAAACAATATATCGAGCCCATCTATTGTCAGCATTTACAACATCCTTCCACCAAGGCACTCCTGGGCAGTTTCTGCTTTACCAGTTCCTTTGTTTATTTAAACTTACTGGAGTGTTTCTTGGAACACTTTATGATTAGAAATAGTCAATTAGGGAGCAATTCATAGATAAGAAAGTAGACATAAGCATTTGTAGCAGTCATCCAGCTACATACAAAATGCTTAGAGATCACACGCTCAGCCGTTTTAGTCATTGCAAACTATATTTTAATGATTTTACACATTAATCACATCTTTCATTACGAAACGTGTTAACCATAAAATTGCATAGCCACGTTTTCTAATCTTCCTTGCCATTGTAGTATCTGGTTCCATGATTTGTTAAAGTATTACCTTCACAGTAGGACAGGCTTAAAACCTTTCTACTAGCTTATCACCTTCTGCTCTCCTATGTCCACTTGTGGAATATATAGTAAGCTGGAAGAGCAAACAGATCCTCACTCAAAACAAGGGAGTTCATGAGCTGAAAATAATTGGATGCTGGGGGAAGTTGCATGTATGTTTGTCCTTTTCCTGTTTTCCCCTACACATCTGGTTTTGATTACTACTGAAGACAGAATACTGCCTTAAGCAGACCTTTGGTCCAGTTCACCATGATCATTTTTATAGTCTTCACAGTAAAGAAAATTATCTGTGCCCTTGTATACTTGTGTACTAGGTGAGGTATATGTGTACGTTTATATGGTTTTAAGGTGTTACTGATAAACTCATCAGCACCTCCAAAATATTGAAGAGTTTCAAGTTTATGTGAACAGATTATTATTTTTTTTACAATAAAAGCCTTATAAAATGAATTTCTGTATATTTCCATGAATTTTTGTTGCAAGTTATTTTGTTCATGTAAGTACATTAAGCATGAATTTATTACTTCTGTTTATAAATAGCTAGCTTCAGGAACAAAACCGAAATAATTTAATGATATAATTCCAACTACAGAATAATACTTTGTTGCATAATCCTAGGAGCTCAGTGGCAGATCTCAGGTCCCTTGACTCCGCTGTCATGATCTCCCACAGATGCTTTCAAATGCAGGCGTTAATGAGCAAGTACAAAATGTTAAATGATGTATTTAGTCTTTGTCGTGGTTAAATGGGAGACAGAAAAAGAGGAAACCGCTCAACAGAAGGCTTGATTTTCCAGACCTGAAGATAATGCAATGATAAAAATAACAGTAGCCAGCCTTCATTGCTTTTCACATTTGTTTTTTGAAGGGACATCCATAAATAGTATGTTCCCCTGAATCAAAGGCCTGAGTACCTTGTTGGAAAAACTTCCTGAGTCTGGAGAAGAGACAAGAGGGTGAGTGTTACCTAACTCACCCCTGCTCAGGCACATCTTTAAGCCACCTTTTCCTGCCCTACTTCAGCCTGCACTCATGTCTTGGCTCAAGGAGAATGAAACCATGTAGCTGGAGGTAGGAAAATATGTGGAGCCACCCTTCAAGGAGAACTGAAAAGAAAAAAGGATTAACTTTTTTTTTTTTTTTTTTTTTTGGAAGGTTATTAAAAGGACCTATGACCAAATACAGCTCAAAACCCAATATGAGGTCTGCTCTGTTCAGGTTGGGGTCATTGTCATTTTGTTTCAATTTACTGTAATCTACCTGTCCCTCACCCTGGGCAAGGCAGTGGAAGACACATTGCCCACTCTCCTACCTCTGCAACTGCTTCTGACAGCTGAGGGTGACAACATCTTAAGCAGCTCTAGTGTGAACAGACAGAATTTCTCCAGAGGCATCCCTGGGACAATAAATTAGGCCTTTTCAAAGCGCTAAGAAAAAAACCTTATATAGCAGGCAGAGAAGCACTAATGATGAATACCTGCCATGCAGCTGAAGTGAGGTCACACGAATTAATGCCCTAGAAGGTGCTCTAAGGAAATAACAAAAGCCAATTAGTGCTTGGTATGTCTTTTCAAGATTTTTGCAAATCTACAGTACCTGCACTGCCTTACTGTGATAGCTGAGCACCAGCAGCGTCTGTGTCCAAAATAACTTCCCCTGAGGTAGGAAAAGGAAATTTCTCCAGTTACGAGACTCAGACAGATCAAGAGATTGATCTATCTAAATGACACCTTTGATGAATCCCTTAGGATCACTGTGACACTGTATTCAGGATCCTCACTTCCTGCACAGACTTCACCATTTTGAGAAATCGATTATTCCTGCCCAAGGTAGAAACTCCTTTGGAAGAAGCTTCCACTGACTCCATTGTCGGTGTATCTTTGGTCCAGAGCTCCACATATGCATGCTTAGAGCCTACAGCTAAACAAGATGAAACACCATCCCAGAGGCTGACCCAAAATCACATATCCATGGGCAGAGTAGAGAGCAGTGGTACGTGATCCTACCTGCTTATTCACCATCATCCCTCCCCAGCAAACACTTTGCCAACATTCCAAAATAAAATCCGCAGAAGAGACATGTAAAGTCTCTCCCCACAGGCAGAAGCTTAAGATTTCTCTAAGAAATGTTTAGCTAATTTTCCAGCTAATTTTTTAAATGTTCTGAGCCTGACAATTACCATGCATACCTTATCCACCTGTTTGCAGTCACAAGGACTACTGCTTGCTCTGAGAGCTTAGTTTCTTCTTTACAAGCCTATGGCGTCAACATCTCAATGCAGTTTGAAAACTATCAGCACAAACACAGCTCCTGAATAAACCTAAGATTGCCTGGATGCTGTTTTCTCTATAGATCCCAAGGAAACAACATTCACAGCCCTTCCTTGAGCCCACTCATATGTGCCCTAGCTGCCACATGAACATTGGCATCTTCCTTGCCCCAGTGCTCCTTCAGAACAATGACGGGAGCTGCTCTGTCCTCCCTCATCCCTTGATACTTTGCTCATAGATATGCTGTGCTTTGCTCATAGATATGCAGAGATGGATAGATAAAGGAACAATTTTAACATACTCTTTTCCCTTTTCTCCTGCAAGTTTACCTGCCCTCCACTTGCTCAAGCTTGCATTGATTACTGTACTATATGTGGTACCTCTTGCAGAGTTAGTATATGGTCTACCACCATCTTGTGTGGCAAGCTTTAAATTAAAACCCCAACAGGTAACCTCTTTTGCATTTTTCTGATAGGACTTCAGAAAACAGTTGCTCTGCTGGTCCACTGGAGGTTCTATGTAAAAGTGTCCAGTTGTTCTCTGAGACTTTCCAGCCTTCAAGGGCAGAGTGGGTAACTGTTAAGTATCAGACACAAAAGTAATGACAAACCTGTGTATAACACACAATGATGTGTTTTCTTCTCCCATTTCTCACCAAAGGGGAAAAGTTTCTTGGTCAGGGCCTAACGCAAGGAGACCTGTCACTCCCTTCAGCACTCTCTACATGCTGTTTCACTGAAGTTTATTTTTAGTTGATGTGCATCTTTCAATCATGCCATTCTTCACTACACGCAATCAAACTCTGATAGAGCACTAGGAGACTGTTAAACAAACAGTGTCCAGGTATAAACTCTTCTAGCATGGTCAAAGAGCCAAAGAAGGGTTGCTTTTCCCTAGCACTGTGCTAACATCATCTGTCTGTGGCTACTTGCCGCTGACTTGCATGAATAACGCATTTCCACAAGATAGTGTCCACTGACACAGGCTGCAGTTAGGTCTGCTTACACTCATGAGGTGTCTTCTCCTACATCCTGTCTGCTTGGACCTGCTCTGTGACTCTTCCTTTCATGCAAGCACAACATTTATCTCCCAGCCCCTGCATAACATGCCTCCGATGTCTTACACATACCACTTAACCACCCAACCCAGTCTTCCAACACCAATTATTTGTGAAGCACTCAGGAGCAACAAATAAATGTGTCTTTGACTGGTATCTATACTGCACTTTGTATTTGTCTTTTTACTGTCACCTCTCAAAGGGTATGTGAAAGAGTACTGTAAGGCTACAAGTGAATACAGATGCACAAATATCGTTGCAAGTGTAGATAATGCTTCACATTTCAAAGAATAAGTCCATATTCTATCTATCTTCTTGTCACAGGGAGTCTGCAGCTTAAGAGTGTTTTCTGTGTCTCTTATGGAGAAAAGAATGTGATACTGATTCTTTCAGAACCATCTGGACAGCAGATCCCCTGTACCCATGTCAGCCCTGTCCCCATCAAAATAACTTTTGTCCTGTGGCTAATGCTGTCATTTTTGCATAGGACTATGTATCCGTCACTGCAGAGGGAATCAGTAAGGGCTGAAGACACACAGTTAACTGATGCTAACAACACAAGAGAGTATAAGAGTTATGAGACAACCCATCCAAGAGGTTGTTTTGCCCTAATGGGAGGTAATGCACATTAACTGCTGCTCCAGTTCAGGTTCACATTCGAGTAAAAGGAGTTAAAAACTATGTTATTCCAGAAAACAGAAATAATATTTTCTCAGTTTGCTGGGACAAGGACAAAACCTGACAGAAGATGCAGGACTTTGAAGAAGTTTCAGAGGCCAAGAGAACTTCAGAAGTTGAAGAGACCAAGAAAGCATCAACCTTTACCTTAACAATGTTCTGCATTTCTCTACAAAAAGATCATTCACCTGACCCAAAGAAAGTACAGAATTGCAGGAACATCCATCTTGATGCTTTAGACTGTTTTGTTTCTCCTTACATACAACTAAGACAACTTGAAAGATTTTTAATAAAAGGTTCTGCTGTAATTATTTGTTTGAGCTAGGAGATTGAAAGATCAGTCAATAATAGTCTGAGTAGTCAACCCAATAAATACATTATTATATTTCCCTTGATGCTTTGGGGAAACTGTCCTGGGCAGAGGTTAGAGCAGTGGTGAGGAGGACAGGGTAGCTGAGATCCACGAGCCAGGTGCCATTCTGCTTTAAAAAAGTAAATAAAAATGCACGCCATCCAGGCTCTTTTGAAAGAAAAAAAAGGTACTAAACATCCTGTTGCTGCCTGCTTCAGAAACAATGTGAACATGCTCAGCTTTGCATTGAAAGCACTCCACCACCAGAACACTTACATATACATCAGCAGTATTGTGTGTGCGTACGCACGAGAGTATACTTACCTGTTGCTATATGCATGCATTTGTATAGATCAGACCCCCAAACAAGCACCTGTATTTCTCTGTGTGGTCTTAAGAGAAAGGTGATAAATCCTTGAGTTGTAGCACAGTATAATTGTTCTACCCAGGACTGAGGTAGAATAAGAATTAGAAGAAGGTAAGAGAACACAGAGATGAGAGGAAAAAAATGAAAGTGATGTAATACCTCATTACAGTTCTGCAGCCATCAGAGGGACAGGGTGATCCCTCAGAAGGGATCTCATGAAGGGTAAAGATAATGGAGACTAGTACTCCTTACAGAAAGTGCAAGCCAGTGTCGCACAGAGGGGCTACCACAGACTCAGTGGCTCTGCCTTCCCTCAGGCAGAAACTGCAAGGAGCTGGGCTTCCAGGGACTATCAGAGTAGCATAAGACTGATGCCAAGAAGACCTGATCAAGAAGGTCAGCAAGAGTGTAGAGTTGGAGGGAGCCAGGTGGAAGTGAGCGGGCAAATTGCCAACCCTTGAAGAAGCATCCTGGCAAACAAGTCCCTGACCGGTGTTAGTGGGTCAGTTCCTGAGTGCATGGAAGTACATAAACAATTCCAGAATAAGGAACCCTCTAAAGCAGGTAAATGCAGTAGCAGCCAAGTGCTGAACTGAAGAGCATGCTGAGTTCACAGGCACAGTGGTTATTTAAGCATCCCCTCTCTTCTGTCCTACAGCATCATTACAAATGAGATTTCTGCACCCAAAACTGCAACAATAATAGCCTCTGTTTTGCAATATTATTCCAAAGAAGATTCAGAGAAATGGGTCATGACACCTTCAACTGGAGAACTAATCCATAATTATGCACCGTAGCTCCTACAAATTGCTGCCCCAGGCAGATAATGGCAGGCATTTCCAAACATCCCCAGATGGCTAATATGTGGCAATAGTTTGTAACCTGCATATACTGGACCACCACAGCTGCTCCACTGAGAAATTTTGCAATATTGATGGATGCTATTTTTGACCCAGAACATTGAATTTTAATAGAGAAGTATTGCCACCAAAATCATTCCCTTCTCTTCCTTTCCTCCACATCCCCAATTCAAAGGTCAGAAGTAAAATCAAGCTTTATCAAAGCTGTCTGGTTTTCTCATTTTTGGAAGAGATATTTGTGCTTTGATCTGACAGCTCAGTTGAAATATTATGTCCTGTGCCAATAGAAAGGATGGTTCTGCACATTAACAAGCAGTGCACAAGTGAAATGACTCACACGCTTACCAGAATGTGTGCAGGTTCTCTTTGAAACGGGGTGCACATCTCCTGGTTTCTCTGTCCCCAAACCTAAGATCAGTCTTTTCATCATAGGAAGATGACACATTGTTTAGTTTTTTCTTTTTTAAAAGCTGTGTTTTAATTTCATCTTTAAGAAAACCAAAACTGCACAGAAAATAGTCAACCATTATCACCACACTTGGTACTGTATTTCTCTCATGGTCTGGAGACAACCCCATTTTCAATTGCTGCCAAATAATCCTTCAAAATTATTTAAAACAAAACAAACTCATTCCAATTACTTAAGTCTGTATATGTGTGTGTATCTACATGTCCTGGTGTATACACTTATGGCCACATATAAGTTTTTAAGAGCCTAGCCCACAAAGTTTTTAAATATGCAGCAATCTTTCATCTGACTCCAGCAGATGGAGTTGAACCTTTACTTCATTATTCATTCTCCTCTCTTTAGAGGCCATGTTGCCTACTAGTGTAAGAGGAGCAAATGAAAGTAAAGTTTGAGCCAAGTAGGCACTCACCCAACTCCATGAACGATGTTCATGAGTATGGTTGACCAAGAATGCCTGGACAACTGTGGTCTTCCATTAATAAAGACATCAGGATGCCCAGCTATTGTAATTCAATATAGCACTGTAGCCTTCAGGAAAAATATTTCATCTGCTAATTCTTAATGGCACATTGCTGAAGTCTAACCTCACATACCTTCCTCCCCAGGCATAATTTTATTTCAAGGTGTTTAAAAAATACTTTAAACTAAGACATGGGAAATACCACACATAGGCAGAAATTAACATCTGAAAAATGCAAGGAGGAAAGCACATAGCATCTCTACAGGAGAGGAAATCAGGATTACAGTGAATATATTGAGCATGATTTCATGCATTTCTGTAGGAAAGTAAGCATCATCCAGCCATTCAGAAACAGAGCTACAGACAAGACAAGCAGTGAATGCACTCTCATCCTCTGGGAGTCTGTGTACAGTGTTGCATCACTAGATTTAAACAGATGAGGCAACAAGGTGTTAGAAAACAGCCCTGAGGAAAGGGACTTGGGGGTGCTGATGGACGAGAAGCTGGACATGAGCAAGCAGTGGGCACTTGCAACCCAGAAGGCCAATTGCACCCTGGGCTGCATCAAGAGAAGTGTTGCCAGCAGGTCCAGAGAAGTGATTCTCCCACTTTGCTCTGCTCTGATGAGACCTCATCTGGAGTACTGTGTGCAGGTCTGGAACCCTCAATATAAGAAGGACATAGACCTGATGGAACGGGTCCAGAGGAAGGACACAAAATTATTAGGGGGTTGGAGCACCTCTGCTATGAGGACAGGCTGAGGGAGCTGGGGTTGTTCAGCCTGGAGGAGGCTCCAAGGAGATCTAATAGCAGCCTTCCAGATCCTGAGGAGGGCCTACAGGAGAGCTGGGGAGAGTCTGTTCACAAAGACCGTCAACGACATAACTAGGGCTAATGGGTATAAACTGGAGAAGAGCAGGTTTAGATTAGATCTTCGGAACAAGTTCTTTACTATGAGGGTGGTGGAGCACTGGA
>BJBW01012896.1:1444-32203 GCA_004320125.1 Scolopax mira | reverse complement strand
TGCCCAGGGCAGGGGGGTGGGAACTAGATGATCTTTAAGATCCCTTCCGACCCAAACCATTCTAGGATTCTACGCCTTGAAGACCCGAGTTCCACAGCCTCGTACAGATCTTGTAGAAATTCTGCAAGTATGTGCTGTTCCTTCTCATAAACCATCACTGCGACTCCTGGCAGCAGCAAACGTGATGAATAACTCCCTTCTCATCACTAAAGCTGGCTGGAGTTTGGAAGTCTCTGTTTTGATGTTGAACGTGTTCAATTTTCTTTGCCTTTATAGGAAGCTGTGGGTGGAAGTTGATTTAAGTAACTTAAGAGAAAATGCTTCGGGCTCCAGAGCTTGGCACCTTGCTCAGCTGAGCTGCTTCCTCCCTTCCCTCAAACTACTCGGTAGCAGATCTGGGCAATGATGTCCTATTTTCAATTTAATTTTGATCTAAAACCCATTTTAAAGCAGCCATGTTGCTTCTACTTACAAGTGATCAGTGAGAGATCTTACACGAGAGAAAGATCTTACATGAATGCTGTTGCTGGATTCTGAAAAATGGGAGAAATACAGTGAGGGCTGTGCTGGATGACACCAGAGAGAGGAGGAATGTGTCACCCTTTGCCAGGCTCCTCAAATAAATCCTGTGAGGACAGGAATTCTAGCAGTGAGGGAGGTCTTGGCTGAGATGAGATCTTGCTGGACAAGCCTTTTTGCAAAGAAAGGCAGGAGAACTGGGCAGGGTGGTCCCAGGGGCTGGAGGAGACTGGTGTGGAGCAGCCAAAGGCAGTTGTGTGTACTTGTCTCTGAGGAGCCAAGTCAGTCAGAAGTTGCCACAGGGTCTCCAGTCCTAAATAAAGGTGTCCCCAGAACTACATGTGGCTTTGCAGACTCTCAGTTCCACGTCAGAAGTGCTGATCAGGGTTACAGCAAAGTTTCTCCGGGAAAGATGTGGATGATCTGCTGTGTGAAATATCAAGGCTTTTTGGTTTATGGCAGCTTGTTCGTCCTGGCTCTATTGGCTTAACTCTGAAAATGCACATGAGGCTTGAGGAGTTATCCATTTAGGGAGCAAAAGGTTGAAAAATATTGTCCATTCCCTCCGGGCTGGAAGGGGAGGGGGAGTACAGGATGTGGGAGCAACCTGGCACTGAAGTCATCAAAGCCTCCCTTAATCTGGCAATTGGCCCCTTTGCCATGGAACTGGGGGTCCTCGCTGCTTGCTCCTGCCAGTCACCTCCCCAAGCGTCCTACAGTCTCCTGGAGGGTCACCACAGGGAACAATCAAGCTAAAATGTCATATGTCCTAACCCCCAGCAAGGTTAGAGCAGTGGGAGGAGGCAGGGACAGACATTGGGTCAAGAAGGAGGAGGAGATGGGGCAGAGCAAGTAGAGCAGCGTGTTCTTTCCTGTAGCACTGTACCTTTTTTCATGAGCCACGTGTGTCTTCACAAGGTTGGATTTTTAGCTGGTGCAGCTCTTGTGGCATCTGCTGTCACTGTAGTTCCTGGCTGGCTTGGTGTCCTTGGAGGGGACTCCGGGGTGCAGTGGCACTGCTCTGGGATCTCCCCGTGCAGGAGGTGCATGGTGACAAATGGGCAGGGTAATTGTGCCTCCTGTCATTGAAGGAGGTGAAAGCCAGTTCTTCTGCTGAACAGAAAGCTTTTCTCCTTGTTAAGTTCATGCTGGTTGACAGAAAGGAGACTTGATACTGAAAACTTGATTTCCCTCTCAAGCGTTAACACAAACATCAGCCTAAAGCAGCTGGCTGAGACCTGGGTTTGGGGACAACCAGGCCATTGATGTATAAATACTCCTGTGTGAATGACACAGTGAGGCTCCTCAAATCCCTTTTATTTCTATGCTGATTTTGAAGTGACTTTTAATCCTTCAGACATATTGGTCTCTAAGCACTTTTTTTTCAAAAAGGAAAATAACCCAACTCAAGCAGTTTGGGTAATAATAGTACTTAGTGCTTAACGAACGTTGTGGAATTAATCCTCCTGGACTAATACATTTAAATGAAATTGTGTTGATCTTGGCTGGGGAACAGGGAAGTGATGTGAAATCAGCTTTCGTCTGGGCATGGAGGAGCAGTTCCTTCACTGTGGCTCCACCACGGCCAGTGGAGATGGAACTGGTGAAACTGGTGAACCTGTGAAGTTTGGGTTCAAGCTGAGCCCCACGTTTCAGTTACCTTCCTCCACTCTCACAACTGCATGACAAGTCAGATGATGTTCTCCAGTCTTGGTCAGATCTGCTGGGGAGCAGTGGGAAGGTGTCTCCTTGGGGAAGAGTTGGTCCTGGGGCGACCCTAGGCCAGGGAGGTGCTTCTGGTTCCCTGTCCTGCTCCCTCCGCCATGCTGTCCCTGGAGTTGGTACAGCTGTCCCATGTTGCTGGGCTATCTGCCATCCTGTTACGGAGGAGTCTTGTGGCCACCCCCTGTTGATTCAGACAGGACTGAGGAATCTAAATAAATTTCCCATTAAGAGAAATGGGCTCAGGTTGGACAAAGTCCCTTGGGAAGCCATGGCCTGTGGGGGGACGTGCCGGCCCCTGCAGTGACATGGAGAGTGCTGTGGGTGGACACTGATGTTCTGGTGGTGGTGTCACCTTTGGGCCAGCAGGGAGGAGCAGTGTTGAGATGGTGACGTTTCATAGCTGTATGTACCAGCTGATAAGCTTTGTCTATCAATTCTTGCAAGTTAAAATTGATGGTTTAATTTATTTCTGATTCCAGGTTACAAGCTGATTGGAAGCCATTCTGGGGTGAAGCTCTGTCGCTGGACAAAGGTATGCTCTTTCTCATTTTAGGAGTTAAAAAACTGAAATGAAAAGCTGATCTTTAATGTTATATATTTGAGGAGTAACACCGATGGAACACACTAAAGCCTTCAGCCTTCACAGGGTGATAAACGGTGGGAATCATCAGCTAACTTAAAAAACTGCTAAAGTTTTTTAAGTTAAAAAAGCGCTAGAAACTTGCTTAGGTAATACAATTTCCAGATGAAATATTATTTTTAAAATGTGATATTGCTTGCAAGAAATGAAATTTCATCTTCCAAGCTGTAGTTTTGCATTTCAAGCTATTAAAATCCCTCTTGTGATGTGTGGGAACGCGACTGTGGAGCTGGGAGCATCGTTCTCTGTTGGGTTTCTTTTTTTTCCTGTTTTTCTGCTGAACTGTTTGCTGCCTGCTGAAGTGTACAGCAGAGCACAGAGAGAGACAGGGGAAGGCTCCCAGTGGTGTGAGGCCTGAAAGGAGGGTTACCACAGTGGTTACACTGGGGCCTCTTGTGTGGCTGATGCAGCTCCTCTGCGACAGTCGGTGCCTTCTCCACTGGCTTTCAGCATCTGCCACGTGAGATTAGAAAGTCGGGTAACTGTCACTTGTTAGTGCTAGGAATTCTTAAAAATTCCTCTGTGGGAGCATGTGTGTGTGTGTATATAGTTGTGTATGGTGTGTCTGTGGGTATGTACGTGTGTGTGTACACCTATCTTTGAAAGAGCCATCCTCCCAGACCTATAGCTGTGTGCTTCAGGCCGTCTAAACCCTACATTTTCAATCTTCTGATTTGCAGACTTAAAGATGTTCCCTGTGGGGAGGCACAGAGCCTTGTAGAATAAACTTCAGCCTCTTCAGTATGTTTGCTGTTTTGGCTGTCCTTTAGTGGTCCCTGAGCAGCTCAGAAATGAAAAGCTGATCTTTAATGTTATATATTTGAGGAGTAACACCGATGGAACACACTAAAGCCTTCAGCCTTTGCAGGGTGATAAACGGTGGGAATCATCAGCTCGTTAAAATGCCAGCTCATCTCTAGTCGTTGTGCTGTGGCAGTGATGGGCTCCTTGGTCTCTCACCTCTCTTTTCCTGCATGATTAACTTTGCCACTCAAAGAGCTCTTTTCAAAAAGTAACCAATCCTCAGAGTGGGGGTTGCAGCCAGGTTTTCTTACTGAAATGCCTGGTATCAATGAACCTTTTCATCGAAAGACTTGTTCTTGGGTTTAAAGAGTCCACTGCTGTATTGTCAGGACTATTTGTGAGAGTTACTGATCCCACTGCTTCTGCTGTTTACTCTTACAAACACTTCTTTCTTCTGTCATTTTCAGCATTAGAGAAGACCTGAAATGTTTAACAAAAAACTTGTCAAACTAGTGCTGTGACTGAGAGAGAAAAACCTCAGAACCTATTTTTGTTAAAGAACCGGAATTTCGTGCAGCACTGTAAAGCCATTTCACAAAATAAATAGCAGCTCTGTGTGCTTAGATAGTAGGGTTCTATTTTTAGCTTAAGTAGGAATTGAACGTAAAGTGCTCTAATAAATGGAGCTGAAATTGGTTACAGGCAGTGGCTTTGACTCGGATTCACACCAATATGAATGTCTTCAGGTGGCTTGTTTGAGATTGGTATCGGTGGAGAGCGGGAGCCGGGCTGGAGGATTAGAATCAAGTAAAGTTTCACAGCGATTGAGTAGATTAAAGCGATTGTATTCTGTCACATTCTGGAAAAGATCATCACCCCTGCAAATTTTAGGAAGAATCTCGTGATTTGCCTGTCTTACGAAATCTAAAACTTGCTCTCCTAGAATTTGTGAACCTCCTAAAATCTCTGTTGTTCGAGACCGGTAGAATAAGCAGCATTTTTTTGGCGTTGTTCAACCTCCCAAGGGTGTACTGAGGCCGTGCCTGTGACAGACACTACCTGTGGGTCTTCTCCCCACTGCTCAGGGGGACTCTCTCGTGAATCGCCAGGACTCCTCAGGTAGAGGATGGAGGATTCAAAGTTACTATGTCATATTTCACGTTTCCCCTTGAGAAGAATAAAGATTTTTTCCCATTTATCCTTATTCAACGAACCCAGAGCAGCCAGCATGCTGAGTGGCACATACATCCCAGTGGGGAGGCTGCTCTGGTTCCACTGGGAGGGAAAGTGTCCTGTCCTGCTGGAGCCGCCGGCTGCTGGGAAGGAGCGTTTATAAGGTCAGGGTATTTATTTAATTTAGTGCTAGAAGAAATCCTCTACCAGACAAATGGGAAGAATTGAGTGTTCAGTAGCGCAGTCTTGAAATTGATCCTTGTTACTCTTTAGTGGGCTTTTAAGATAATATTTCTTGCAGCTTAAGTGGCTTCACCCACTCCCTTTTGTTGGCTGATTCAGTGCAAAGCTTCAGTAGAGCCCATTGTTATGCTGCGGGGCTGAAAGTGAGGAGATATTGATTATGTTAAAGTTTCTCTCCTCTAAAACAGTTGTAAAGTTGACATCATAAATGCTGTGTTTCTGTAAGGTTTGTATATAAGCAATCAGACGATATAGATCTGCCTGCTGTGAATTTCTTCCTGCATCCATCTTTGCACTTGGGTTATGAATAGTGTGTGTTAACTTCTTTTTTGGTATTTGTGTGTGTCTTTCTCTGCCCATAGTCGATGCTTCGAGGCCGAGGAGGCTGCTACAAACACACGTTTTATGGGATTGAGAGCCACCGCTGCATGGAGGCCACCCCCAGCCTGGCCTGTGCCAACAAATGCGTCTTTTGCTGGAGGTAAAATACTGTTGTGGGGCTCTGCTCCGCTCGGTCACAGAATCACAGGATGGTTTAGGTTGGAAAGGATCTTAAAGACCATCCAGTGCCACCCCACTGCCCTGGGCAGGGACACCTCCCACCACACTAGGTTGCTCCAAGCCCCCTCCAACCTGGCCTTGAACCCCTCCAGGGATGGGGCAGCCACAGCTTCTCTGGGCAACCTGGGCCAGGCTCTCACCAAGAATTTCTTCCTAAAATCTGACCTAAATCTCCCCTCTTCCAGTTTAAAACCCTTCCTTCTCCTCCTAGGGCTCCCCTCCCTGATCCAGAGTCCCTCTCCATCTCTCCGGCAGCCCCTTGAGGGACTGGAAGGGGCTCTAAGGTCTCACCCGGGGCCTTCTCTTCTCCAGGCTGAACCCCCCCAAACTCTCTCAGCCCCCCCTCCCAGCAGAGGGGCTCCAGCCCTCCCAGCATCTCTGTGGCCTCCTCTGGCCCTGCTCCAACAGGTCCATGTACTTCTCTTGGTGGCCCCAGAGCTGGAGGCAGCACTGCAGGGGGGTCTCCCCAGAGCAGAGGGACAGAATCCCCCCTTCCCTGCTGGCTACGCTGCTGGGGATACAGCCCAGGGTGCAGGGGGCTTTCTGGGCTATCAGTGCATGTTGCTGGGTCATGTTTAACTTCTCACCCACCAACATCCGCAAGCCCTTCTCCAAAGGGTTCCTCTCAAACCATTCTTCTCCCAGCCTGGATTTGGCCCTGGGATTGCCATGACCCAGGTGCAGGGCCTTGCACTTGGCCTGGTTGAACCTCATGAGGTCCATACAAACCCACCTCTCCAGCCTGTCCAGTGGCATCCCATCCCTCCAGCATGTTGACCACTCCACACAACTTGGTGTTTTTGGCAAACTTGCTGAGCGTGCCCTTGATCCCACTGTCCATGTTGCTGACTGCCCTGTTCCTCACACCTGGGGCAGTGCTTTTGGGTGCCCTTTTCACTTGGGAACTGGGGAAGGAAGGGTTTGGAAGGAGCAGCGTTTCTCCTCTTCCTGCCTGTACTGCTCCTCACTGAGAGCTGCTGTGGGTCAGGGGTGGTAGGGGGTGAATGTGCTCCACATCTTAGAGGCTAAAGAGAATCTGAGGGCTCCTCGGTGCCCTCTTGGACACAAGATCCCCAGGTCTTGGGCTCCAGCAGGTTCAGTCTAGGTGGGACCAGTGGAAGGAGGGATGGGGAGGTAGGAGACAGCCACCTCTCTATCCACTGCCCTGCAATTCCCACTGCTGCCTGCCCCGAGGGCTTGGTGGAGGTTTGGATCACTCTGGAGATCACTGTCTGGAACTCCCCGGGGCTCTTGGTGCTCTGGAGAACATGGTTGTGCTCATGCCGTGAAAGCCACCAAGGTGCTAAGTACTGTGAGTAGCTTTGGTTTGAAATGGGACCATTTTTCTAATTTAAAATACCTTCACCTTCCCCCAGTTCAGTTGCTTCCTCAAGGAGTGAAAAGCGATGACTTGGTGGTTGTTGCCTTCCTAAATCAGGAGCAGTCACTTTCCATTTTAGTCGGTAAAGTGACCCCTTTTCTCAGAGGCATTACTTTGTTGTTAATTGTCTGAAGGAAATGAGCTTTGTTGGGATCTGAACCTGAGCTGCTCCAGCAACTACTCACCCAACAGCTGGGCTTCCAAGGGAGGCTTTTTCCAGGTGGGGGAGCACGGGATGGGATCGGTGGGAGAGACCGAGAGGCTCAGCAGAAATAAAAGCTGTGACGTGAAACCGTGCTGAGTGGGAGGACGTGGAGGTTATTCTTTGAGCTCTTTTGTCTTCTACCTTGTTAATTCAGACTGCTGTGCTTCCTTCGGTATCTCTGCCTGCCCCAGGGGGCTCAGCACCAATAACCCTCATCCCATCCCTGGCCTGGGTGTTGGACATCCCAGTAATTTCATGCAAAACCAGCCAAATTCCTCCAAGGACCATATTCTGTCTCTCATAGTCTTTGTGTTTTAATAATGCAAATATTTCAGGAGAATGTTTTAAATGCCAGTGCAGAAGAACAGCTATAACTCTGAAGGCACTTGGAGGCTGTCTCTCTCCCACGTTAGTGTTAAATATTCGCCTTAGACACTGGTCATCTTGTTAAGTTTGCATTTGGGAGTCTGTACCGAAATGTTAATTGGGGCTCTTGATGGGCTTTTATCATACCCTGCCTTGAAAGGACACAGCAAATGAAATGTAGTGCTGCTGCTCACTCCGTGTTTCCACTGTATCGGCTGCGGTTAATTCTGCTGTGGGGACTGTACTGGGTGGAAGATAATATGTGTGGCAATCACTTCTCTGTCCCTACACTGAAGGTACATAAACACCGAATAGAAAGCCATAACATCACCAGAATGGGGCGTTTTGTTCCCGGTATTGCCCTGCAGACCATTTAACTCCCTTCCCCTTCAGAATGACCTAGCGCGGTGTTGCTCAGCAGCTGCCTGTGTCTGGAGCATGGGGCTGGATGGGGGAAGTCAAACAGGTGTAAATTGAAAAATGCAGCAATTGGGATAAATCACCGTGTGCAATACCTTCCCTGTGCCTCGAACTCATCATCCTGTAGCCATTGTTTGTCCCTTTTCAGAGGAATCCTGCAAACAGTAGCCCTAATGATAACAAATGCTTGAATTCTTATTTTCCTAATGGCAACAGTCTGAGGGCAAGGAAACGGCTTTTCAGGGGACTGTGCTGAAAAATGGTCTCATTTACCTTCTGTGGGTGAAATGGGGTGCAGTTGTTGGACTCTTCCAACAGACTCTGTCTGCCAGCTCGATAGAGGTTGGCAAGGAAAAGACTGAAGGCTCAGTCTGAGACTCATTCCACATTATGGCCCACCTTTACCTTGACACAAAGCAGAACTGGAAGGAGCGTCTCTGCCTTGGTTTGGATTTTCAACCCCTGGGCTTGGGCTGCTGCAGCCTTTGTGTGGCTGGAGGTTGGGGTAATCGGGTGCAGGAAGAGGAGATTTCCATCCCTGCTCTCCTCCCTACGACATGCACATCACCACAGTTCACAAACCCTGCAGTCAAGACTATCTATATATAAAAATCGATTTATTTTTTTTTTATCACTTTAAACCCACCAGGCCTTGCAGATTCTTAATCGCTTGAGACTGAACGTATCATCACATGCTCCTCCTGCCCAGCACTGGTGCCTCTTACCTTCTTCCTAGCCATTGCCATCTGTGCTGGTGTTGGAGACACATGAAGTGCTGCTTTTGATCTACTCTTGGCAAGATGTTTTTAATCCAGGTTTTATGCCTTGCTGCTCTTGTCACACAGCTCTGCACGCTAACGTGCAGATAAGACAGTTGTGATTCTCTTTTTTTTTTTTTTTTTGCCTTGATCTCTTCTTTCAGGATTTTGACATTTGTAGAGTCTGCCAACATTTCCAACTGCATCACCACTGCAGCTCTCCTGGGATTGCTGAGGAAAAGGCCAAGGAGCCTGGTTAGCCTGGTTTTTTTTGGGTTTTTTTTCCTTTATTGCTTTGGCAAGTAATGCTGTAGTGCAGCTGGTTTCCCTGGCAATTGGATGGATGTCACCGTGACTGACACGTTTTGGCCCCGAACCAGCACTCCTGGGTGGAGCCAGCATCCAAACACCCTCAGAATGTTGGGGGTTTTGTAAAAGATGTAGCTGAACTCTGCACTGGAGGCCTTCCTTCTCCCCCTCCCTGGTAGATACTGAGCCTGACAGTGTCCCCTGACTGGTGTCACCTCTGGCTCATGCTTCCTGGCCTCTGCCAGAGACCTGCCTGAGAGTTTAGGGATGCAGGTTTATAACATGGCAGTTTATCATGGAATTGTAAATTGTTTGAGTTGGAATGGTTTGGTTTGGCGGGACCTTCAAGACCATCCAGAGCCATCCCACTGCCCTGGGCAGGGACACCTCCCACCAAACCAGGTTGATCAAAGCCCCCTCCAACCTGGCCTTGAACCCCTCCAGGGATGGGGCAGCCACAGCTTCTCTGGGCAACCTGGGCCAGGCTCTCACTACCCTCACACCAAAGAAGTTCTTCCCCAGATCTCATCAAAATCTCCCCTCTTTCAGTGCCAAACCCTTCCCCTTCCTCCTATAGCTCCCCTCCCTGATCATGAGTCCTTCCCCATCTCTCCTGGAACCCCTTGAGGGACTGGAAGAGGCTCTAAGTTCTCCCCGAAGCCTTCTCTTCTCTAGGCTGAACCCCTCCAACTCTCTCAGCCCCCCCTCCAAGCAGAGGAGCTCCAGCCCTCCCAGCATCTCTGTGGCCTCCTCTGGCCTTGCTCCAACAGGTCCATGTTCTTCTGATGTTGGGGACTCCAGAGTTGGACACAGTGCTCCCGGTGGGGTCTCCCCAGAGCAGAGGGGTAGAATATTCCCCCCTCACCCTGCTGCTCCTTTGGATGGCAGGAAGAGCAAAATGTTTCCGCACGAGGCAGCCATCATGTCCTGGGGCTTTGGCATCAGTAGGAAGGAGGAAAAGAAAACACTTTAATTCCTGCAACAGCCCAAAGTCATCTTTTCCCTACAAAAACAGTCTATCCGTTATTGCTCTTTGCCAGTCTCACAGTGTTTGCAGCGTCTCTTTAGCTTAATTGTCTAAATGGAAATGTGCAAGCGACCAAATCTTTTAATCAATTAGAGCAAGTGTGTGGACCGAGGCTTTCTGACAGGGTGTGTTGCGGCACACTCACCAGGCAAACCCCGTGTGGTCATGTTTTCTGGCAGAGAGTCTAAAGTCCAATCAATTACCATGGAGAGATGGAACAGCTAAACAAAACTTAAATTAATAGGGTTTATTATTTTTGCGTCTGAGGGGGAGGTGAACCAGAGAGAGTGAAATATCCTGTAAAGAAATTGGTTCATATTTCTTCTCCTGTAGCTTCATGATGCTTATACCTGTGCTTCAAGATTTCACCGTTAATTTTTGCAGTAGACAACAGCTGAAGTTCTGTTCAGATGATCTAAATAAGTGAGTGGCCAAAAGGCAGTGATCACAGTAACCCCCACAAAATGAGATTATTCATCTCCCGCAGGATGAGGTACTTTATTAGGTCTTCAAAAAATTTAAGAAGAAACCGAAAATGCGGATTAAAACAAAAGCTCCTTCTCGTTAAATGACTTGACTCCAGAGGTGAAATTATTCAGGAAAATGTGAAATATTATGGTGTCAAAGGAGTTGACGCTGCAGGTTTGTGAAATTTGGAACCTGAGCCTGAAAGCTCAAGAGAGTCTTTCTGCATCTCCAGCCTCCTGTCCCTGTTCTACTAAGTCAGTAATCTCTTCTTCCATTTTTTTCCTTACAGAATTAATGTATTATGACCTGAAGTTCGTTGTTTTCTTCAGGTTTGATTCTTTACTGCTTTGTTGTCCCTTGGGCTTAATCTGTGCTGCTTGTTTTATAGCAGTGTGCGTTTTCCTGGACTTGGACTTGTTGAGGGCTTCTGGTAGTTGTCGTCACTAGTTTAAATATTCGTGGCACCAGCAGTGAATATAAGCAGGGTATTGGCTATGAAATGCTCACATCTGTCCTGGTGGTTGTTGCAGGCAGTGGGTGAGTTGGTGCCCAGTTACCATAATGAGGAACGTGGTGGAGGGATGATGGCCCTTAACAGCGAACTTCTGCATCTTCACATTCGGGTAGTTTTGAAACAGCCTTTGAGACTGGGCTGGACCTGGCTCTGCTGGGAAGAACCCAAGTATGTTGGCACAGGTCCAGGGCAGGTTTTGGGAGGTTCTCAGCGTTGCCTGCCTTCCTGGTAACTGTCCTTCTCTTAAGAGTGAGCATTTCTAAAGGTCGGGATATAGTGTTTCAGCTTTGGGGCATCTCCATCCTTAAGATTTTAGAAGTGTATGCATCATAGAATTGTTTAGATTGTAGAAGGCCTTTAAAATCATCCAGTACAACCGTCAACCTAACACTGCCAAACCCACCACTAACCACAGCACCCTACGTGCACAGCTTTTAAATACCTCCAGGGATGATGTCTCCACCACCGCCCTGGGAAACCTCTTCTAAGGCTTGACAACCCTTTTGGTGAAGAAATTTTTCCTAATGTCCATCCTGAACCTTCCCTGGTGCAACTTGAGGCTGTTTCCTCTTGTCCCATCACCTGTGACTTGGGAGAAGAGACCGATCCCCCCTGGCTACAGCCTCTTTTCAGGGAGTTGGGGAGAGCGAGAAGGTCTCCCCTCAGCCTCCTCTTCCCCAGGCTGAACACCCCCAGCTCCCTCAGCCTCTCCTCACAAGACTTGTGCTCCAGACCCCTCACCAGCTCCATTGCCCTTCTCTGGGCACACTCCAAACCTCAATGTCTTTCTTGTCATGAGGGGCCCAAAACTTGACACAGTATTCGAGGTGGGTCTTCACCAGGGCCCCGTACCAATCCCAGCACCAGAAGTGGGCTCTTCTAAAATCTTCTGAGGTTCAGTCCTCTCAGTTTAGAAGATGTGGTATAAACTCCTCACTATTGGTACATTCAGTTGCTGCCAGGAGTTGTGATATGACCAAGTAATCTCACAAGGAGAAGACTAAATTTATTTTGATTGAACAGCCGATTTGAAAAAGGTTAGGGAGCTCGTGAGGGCTGAGCTGCAGTTCACTCCTGGTTAAAATGGAGAAGTTATGGGTTGATTTATTTAATGTAAAATAGAATCCATCAATTCATTCTGGTCTTTTTCACTTGTTTCTGAAAAAAGCTTTTTATTTAATTCAATTTTAAAACATGAGAAAAAAACAACTTTTCTCTTGAAAATACTGAATATTTTTGTTACTTTTAAAATAAGAGTTTTCTTTGGATGTTCAGATATCCAAACATTTCACTTCAGCCTTCTTTCCCCATTTTTTTCCCCTCTAAATTTGTTTAAATTTATCAGCATTTAGGAATAATTCCCTGCCCTTTTGAAAAGCTTTTTTCTCTTCCTGAATTTATTAATAATAAACCGTTATTTCTGTCATTCCTACAGCTAATAAGAGATTGCTCAGAGCAACATGAGAGAGAATTGTTATTTAACAGGAAATTTCTACAGAAACGTTGTGTTCTTCATCCTCAGACAGCAGTCTAGATAGGTTGGGTTTTTTTAATTGTTCCTATCAAAACTTCTCTCTTTCTTTTCAAAGTGAGTGTTTGATTTGAGACAGTAAATCTGAGAGACTTGAAGTCTTCGCATTATCCCCCCCGCCAGGAATTTTGCAGCCAAATACAGGTTCTGACTGTGTGATACCATCATCGTGGTGATCTTTTTAATTGCATGTTGTCCTCCCTGAGTTGGCATCTCCAGCTGGGTTGGTTCCACCTCAGATGTGGCCTCCTGAGCCGTCATCCAACTCTGGGGACATGCTGAATTGGAGCAGACTGGGACACAACCCTGGTCTTTTGGAATAGCTCTAGTCTCACACTGAACTACTGGATTCAACTTTTCTGCCCTGATTTGTGCTTTCTTACAGAACTACAGAGCATTTACTACTACAGAGCATTTCTCGGTCAGATTATGACAATGTTGTGTAAGATGGTGTCAGAAGCTCAGTTTCTTCTTTCCCTTTGCCTCCAAGGACCAGTGGTGACCTTGGCATGAAACATTCTCAGCATGTTCATGGTGGCTGTTCTGGGGCTCACACACTTACTAAATCCAGTATGTCCTCAGTAGTTGGAAGCTGAGAGGTGCTGGTATAGAAATATTTGGCTTGTGCTAACGTGGGCCTTGCATTTGTGTTTTTCCAGTGTGTTTTAGATCACTTTTACGTGCTCCTCACAAACTTTCAGTTTATTGCCAGTGACTGATACTGTCAGTCAATTCACCCAACGTTAACCAACCAGTGAAAACGTTTCATTTCTATTAAGTATTTCTGACCTGTCCTCTTCCTGGTCCAGTCTGGACTGTTCCCATCACCGTCAGGAGAAAGTAGAAGAAAAGGTGCAAATAGGTTTCTTCTCATCACTCAGAAACATGAGACATTGTTTGCTTGTGTCTTGGACAAACGTTTTCCTTGGTCTTCTTCTTCCTCCTCACATAGTTATAGGGAGAGTCTTTCTTGTTCGCCCTTTTGGATGCCCTGCACGAGTTATATCTCATTTTCTGCCTTCACCTTTCTGATTATGACCCTGTTCTTGTGCTCTTTCCTTTATTTTCATCTGGAGGATCACAGGGTTGCAGAACAACCTGGGATCCTGCCAGATTGGTTTCCTGTTACTCTTCATATCTTTGCTTTTTATTGTCTTAATAGGGTCTAAAAAAACCTGCTGCTTCCACTGAACTCCTTTGCCTTTAAACTCTTCTCGTGTGGGGTCTCACCCGCCAATTCTCTGGGGTCACTGAAATCTCCTTTCTTGAACTTTCTTGGGTTTGTTCTGCTCTTTCCTTCCTGGGAGCCCTGAGCTCTGTCCTTTCAGACTTGCTGCCGCTAGCATTTCCTCACCTTCGTGTCCCCCCCCAGGGATTGACATCATGGAGTAAAAGACACTTTATCCCTGTGCTGCATTTTCCCTCAACAATTCTTGAAAGACTTCACGTAGGAAGCATAGCTTGCAGAAGAGAGCAAACGTTTTTAAAAGAGAGTATCAAGCAAAATCTGGTTTATTAAAATAATACACAAGTGATTGGGGCAGGACCTGTGCTGCCCCACTGAAGAATACACCATCACAGAGTCACATCACCCATGGCCAAGGACACTTTGGTGATTCTGGCAAGTCCCACTGGTAGATCACTGATGAGAATGCAATTAAAGCTGGATTGGAGGCAGCCTCGTTAGCCAGGGGCAGCAGGAGTGAGCTGGGAGCTCCCCATCACGTTCTGTACAATCTTGGGGTACTGTTACAGGAATATCTTGTCTCTGAAATATCAAATCAAACCTGTTTCACACCCGAAATCTTGAATGAAATAGGTGTTTTCTGATGCGTGTGGGTTTGAGTGATGGTTTTTCCTTTTTCCTGGTGTTATTTTGGAAGGGAAAGAATGCCACACACAATGACCTGCTCCAGACTGGAGTCACTGGTGAGGCAGGTGATGCAAGGGATCACCGAGCCCGTGGAGCAATGGGAAGGTGAGAGTGATATTCTCTCTGGGCCAGGGAGTGTGAAACAATATCATCAGCCACAAGACGTTGCTTTTTCTCCCCTATTAGAAGAAAAACTGCTTTTTGCCAAATAAGCTGCTTTGTAGGCATGACCTGGTATGTTTAATAAACAGTTTGAATGTGTAAAAATTCAAGGACTGTTAGACACTGGTAATTAATAGCTGTCCAGAGCCTATGGATTTTCTGCCAACTTGCCCTGTTAAATATACAAGGTACAAGTTATGTCGTTAAACGTGTAAGAGTTTTATAAATGCCTTTTATAGTTGGCATTCAGAAAACTTTCCATGTTGGCGGACAGAAAAAAAAAAAAAGGAGGAAATTTAAAAAGCAAAGCTGGTTTAGTTTAAAGGATCTTAAAGACTGCGAAGCAGTTCGAGAGCAGCGTTTGAATCTGTGCTCTTGAAGTGGATGAAGAAGTGTTTGGGCCAAAGGGCTGTGTTTATTGATGCTGGGTGTAGAAGTTGTGTGTTTTAGCACCGTCAAAGTGTGGAGCTGCGGGTGTTTCTCACTTGGAGCAGTCAGCAAGAGCCTTTTGATTGTCTTCAGTGAGCGCTGGACCGGCCACTGCCCTCTCAGAAAGAACTTCTCTTGGTCTCTTCTCCTCCAGTTAAATGTTGGGTGTCGTGTCCTGATTGCCCTATAGCTGGAAGGCTGAATTCAGCAGGAAACCTCTCCTCTCTGGGGCTGACTTCCTGGGGTGATGGAGTGTGAAAAGGAAACAGAGATCAACTGGTCAGAAAACATAATTTCAGAAGTACATTTTGCTTGATCTTGTTTTCTTGTCCAGAGCTCTGTTAATCCCATAGTGCTATTTTGAGAGAAGTTGTGAAACATGCTACTCTGGTATTAATAAATTATAATAGAGCTGCAGCAGAATCGGTAGAGGAAAAGCAGAGGAACTTTTGGGGTGTATTTTGGAAAAGATGGAGAGAAAGAGGAGGTGAATGCACAGAAATACATTGATTTTCTCAGGATGATCGTTAAAGGCTGAATTATCCCTGTTTGATACCAGTCTAAGTACAGTGAGGTTAGTGGGAAATCCCTCCCACCAGGGAGAGGTCTGTGCCCTCCTACAGGATCTCTCTGGGTCGTGTTTGCCCGGGTGGGACTGTGATTGGGATCACACCAGCTGCTTCTAATATTTCATTTACTGGTCAGGATGCATTTTTTTCCAGATGACAATGGCTTTGTAAACCTCTTCTCATGGTAATGAAATAGGGAATAGGGTGAAACTCCACGTATCTTCCCAGGTAAATGCACCCAAGCACCTGGTAGGCTTTTTCTGGTTTTGAAGAAAGCAAAATATGGGTGGAGTAGTCCTTTCTGGGTGGGCAAGGTTGGTTTTCCAACCCACTGTGACACAAGCTGTCCCTCAGATGGAAGATCAGTGGGGTTTTTTATCCTACAACCTGCTTGGCTCAGAGAAATTTTAATTTTAGGCTTTGCATGTGGGTTTCAGTATTGTGGTGGCAGATCTCTGAAGTCATGAGAAGCCCAGAAGTAAATCTGGGAGATTGACCAGAAGAGGCCGTAGAATTGGTTTACCTTTCTTGACAGAGGTTTTTGTGGCTGCAGACATTGCTTTAGCTTAGAAACCTTTCACTTGTGGTTCAAAATAGTTAAGTTTAATATAAACTGCAAGATCTATTCCTCTTTCTGGGGGGACCAGAGCCTGGAAGGAGAAGGGTATGAGAGTGGTGATCAAGGGTGAGACCTGAAAGTTGTGTCAGAAGCAGGATATTGCTGAGAATTTCTTGTTGCTTTTAATATTATTAAACCGTGACAAAGTTCTCAGGGCAACAGGTGGCTTCTTACATGTGTGGTACAAACAGCAGCAGGTAACTGTCTGTTTTCCCTTCAGACATCATACGAACCCTGTGGGTACAGAGTGGCGATGGAAGATGGACCAGCCTGAAATGATCTTGCAGGAGGCTATCAAGAACCATCAGAATATGATCAAGCAGTTCAAAGGTAACTTCTCCCACCTCTTCCCTATTAACGATGCATTTGGAAGGTAACCAGCAGTAGCATCTTCAAAGTTCTGGTCATCTGGGCAGTACTGGGAAGGAGGCACGAGATTTATGATATGGGACAGATAGATAGGTGAGAAGAAACTCTTGTGGCGCTGGATTTTCTGTTTTCTGGGATGTTCTGCCTTGTTGTTGGTGTAGAACACAAGTCAGCCTTTGAGTATTTACTGCTGCCTCGAGGGAGCAGAGTGGAGTTGCCTCTTGTGCATCTCAGCAGTTGCCGTAGCCTTTTCCTCGCTGCGCACAGAGGTTTCTGTGGCGGCTAAAGTTGATCTGGATGGGGAGGAATCTTGGTTCTTGTGTAGAAGCGAGGGCAGGTCAACGGGAAAAGGAATCAACCTCTAACCTGATAGGTAATAACCTGCACAGCTTTAATTCCCTGGCAGCTTTTGTTTCATAGGAGAGGTGCTCCAGCCCTCTGATCATCTTTGTGGCCCTCTGCTGGACCCGTTCCAACAGGTCCATGACCTTTCTATATTGGAGATTCTAGAACTGGACACAGAGGTCCAGGTGGGGTCTCAGGAGGGCAGAGCAGAGGGGTAGAATCACCTCCCATGACCTGCTGGCCACACTTCTCTTGATGCAGCCCAGGATGCAGGGGGCTCTCTGGGCTGCCAGTGCACACTGCTGGCTCATGTTGAGCTTCTCACCCATGAGCACTTCTCCTCAGGGCTGCTCTCCAGCCATTTTTGTTCTTTCTGCTTTCACGGTTCCAGGTCAAGGGTAACTGTGCTGAGGACGCACACCCGAGTTTCAAGGAATATTTACAAATTTGTTTAATAAGCTCTTTATAGATGGTTGGAGTTTTTATTTTTTTCCCAGATGTGATAAACTGGAGAGCCCTTGGGGCTTGGGAGTCTCTGGTGTTGCTGCTCAGGAAAGCTTCTATTCAAAGTGTTCTTTGAATAAATCGTCGGGGTTTTTTTCCAAGAGTTCCAGCTCTCTCAGCCTTTCCTCACCAGGGACATGCTCCAACCCCTCCATCATCTTTGTGGATGGAGAGCTAATCTGATGCTTTATTAATTCCACGCATTGTAGTGGAAATGAGATCTTCCTTGAAGGAACAAAAGGGTTCTTGGGGACCCTCTGTCCTCGAGGACAGCCCTCTGTCCTGTAAGAGTCCCTGTGGGTACTTTCAGAGATGATGCTATGTCATCTCCTCTTTTATTATTGCCACAGTTTATACTGATTTTGAAGACCATAGACGTTAGTTAATGTCACATAATTCTTTTTTAGAGTAACTGATGGGAAGACATGATGCTGTCAGGGAGCTGAGGGGGGAATTTAGGGAGCAGTTTATTTGATGGATACGTTTTCTGGGTAGTGACTAGTAAATCTCTGTGCCCTTGTGAAGGGCACTCACAGAATGGAAACATAATTCAAAACTCAGAGAGTGGGAGTCTGTGATGATACAACTTAGGGAAGAATGAGCAAACAAAAACTCATGACCTGAACTAGGAAGCCCTCATCTATCTGTGTCTCGCGCTCTAAGAGGGGTAAAACAGGTTTCTTGTCTCCCCTGTCTCCAGGCACTTGTGGTGACTGGTGTTACAGGTGCTTGCAGAAGGCTACCTGAAGCCAACAACCAGCCTCTCCAGGGGAATGGGCTAGATCCTGCTTTTCTTTCCCAAATCGAAGTGCACCCATGAGAGAGCAGCTGGAATCAGCTTCCCAAAGGAGATGTGTGGATCGAAGGGGGCTTGGCTGCGGGCTCTGCTGAGACCTGAGCTCAGCAGGAGCTCCGAGCTCTTCACCATCACCTCTTGCAGGGGCTCCTCGGATTCCTGCAGCTCCTGGCTCCCGCTCCAGTATTGGACCTGCCCCAGCTCTGACTTTGCTGGAGTTGATGGGCTGAGGACAGTCGGAGGCTTAGACAGGAGCAGAGGTTGAAGCTGTCACCATTTGGCAACCAAACGTGCAGGAGAGTGTGTGCTCCCTGAGATACCCACTAATCCTGGTTAGTTTATCCCTGTCTGCCTGGTGATTTATACGGTCAAATCATTGCATACAAAACCTCTGCCCTCCTCAGGAGTGTATTTACTATGTGCCAGATCTGATGTAAACTGTTTTGAGAGAGTTACTCTCAAATTGGACGTGCTGTTGAAATTTTTTTTTCTGTCTGCTTATAAAGTTGGCGCTAATTATCGTAGTCCAATTGCAAGATGCTGAGGGCAATTAATTAATTCATTCCAAAAATGATTTACAGTAGCTTTAGGAATACAGAAATTATCCCTTTAATCTCAGTGTGTGGGTTAGATGCTGCCTTCTTTTCAAATTAAGTTCTCATTTAGCTCTGTCAGGTCTCTGCAGAGCAGCCTTTAGCCCCGGCACTTGCTCCGGCCCGAGCCCGGCTGATTTCCAGTGAAGCTTCTCTCTCATTGCAAACCAGCTTTACTACGTGCAGCTGAAGCAACATCCACAAACACCTCTTTTTATCTTGTCTTTGCAGCAGAGCATGTAATTCTCTCTACTGCTGGATCTCCAGCATCTCGGCAGCCAGAGGTGAGCTGAGGATGGGGTTTCAAACCCAAGTCTGTCTCTATTTAAAGCTGACCAGCCCCAATCTAAAACCTCAGATTTTATTCAAGAACATCAAGGCACATCAAGGAAATGTGAAGTGAATTATTTGGAGCAAAAGCTTGTTTGTAGTCAGGGGATTTCACATGGGGTCCTGGGTGCTTGGTTGGATGAGGATGGGCTGGAAGGAGATCTGCCCTGCCCTGCCCTCCCAGGGGTGTCAGTGATGGCACTCGGGCTGAACCTGCAGAAGGTGTTTTCACCTGGATGCTACAACTGAGCTTCATGTGTTTCCCTCTTTGTGCAGAAAGGTCTCTCCCTGGTCAAGATGGTGTCCTGCGTTGGGTTTTCTTCTTGGACACATTCTTTGTAGAGTTGCATTTCTTGTGGTGGCCACATGGATTCAGAGCTGGTGGCTGATGCTCTGCTGGGGAAAGTGTCCCCAGCCCCTCTGGGGAGCTAGTCTCTGTGGGGCTGAGGGGCCACGGGGCAATGGGGAGCTTGGCCATGTTGCTGGACCACCCCTTAGTGGGTGCTGGCTGGGCCTTGGTGTCCCCTCAGGTTCAGGAGGGCTCCAGCTGGTCTTGCTCAGTCTTCCTTGCGCCAGGGTGTATTCTAGGTACAGACACGTGGTTTGGGATGGGGTTGAGTTGATTTAAGCCCGTTTTCCCTCTCTTTGCAGGTGTGTTGGGGGTGAGAGCAGATCGGTTGGAGGAAGCGATGGCAGCGAAGCACTGCGCCCTCTCGCTGGTGGGAGAGCCCATCATGTACCCGGAGATCAACCGGTTCGTGAAGCTCCTGCACCAGCACAGCATCTCCAGTTTCCTGGTTACAAACGCCCAGTTCCCAGATGAGATTAGGTAAGAGCTGGACAAAATAACCTTCCTGCTAAAACATGTGAGTGCCGACCTGTGTTTTAATTCCATTTTATCGCTCATCAGAGCCAGCTCTGCGTGAGCACTGACAAGGGAAAAGCCCACTTGGCATCTCTTTGATTTTAACCTTCATCTCCCCGTGCTCTTTCTCATCTCTTTCTCTCCCCCAGTTTGATTTTCTTTTTTGTGTCTCTTAAAAAAAGTTTGATTGCTTCAAAAAGTGAAAAGCATGTAATACATGCCAGAGGCTGGTGTGAAATTTCCCCACAGCCAGAGCAGGAGTGGAACTCAGAAATGGCCTCTTTGGTTTGTGTGTGCTCCTCCTGCCATCTCATCTTTGCTCTAAATCTCTAAGACCAGCCACAATGGCTCAAACCAAAAATTTGCACAGCCCAGCATCTCCAGCAGGACCCCGAGTGCAGTCCTATCACAGAATGATATGGGGTTGGAAGGGATTTCTGGACATCATCTAGTCCAACTTCCTGCCAGAGCAGGTCCACCGAGAGCAGGTTGCAGATTTTTCACAAGGGCATGTATTGGTAGGACAAGGGGTAATGGATTCAGACTTGAAGAGGGGAGATTTATGTGAGGTCTCAGGAAGAACTTCTTTGCTGTGATGGTGGTGAGAGCCTGGCCCAGGTTGCCCAGAGAATCTGTGGCTGTCCCATCCCTGGAGGGGGTCAAGGCCAGGTTGGAGGGGGCTTTGAGCAACCTGGTCTGGTGGGAGGTGTCCCTGCCCAGGGCAGGGGGGTGGGAACTAGATGATCTTTAAGGTCCCTTCCAACCCAAACCATTCTGTGATTCTATAAGATGAAAAGCACATACTCATCTGCAGAAGTGGGATCAGTGGTGTTTTACCTCCTGCTCAAAGGGACTTAGACTGAACGTTCGAAACATTTGAATGAACTCTGACAGAGTCTTTAGAAATGCAAAAATTCTCTGTTTCTGATGTTCCTGAGCATTTGGGCTGCTTTTAGTGACATCTGAAGGGATGTGGGAAGGAAAGCCAGCAGCAGGCTGGTTGGGAACCCGTCAGAGTGTCACCAGCTGATGACACTGACAAAGGCCACCCCGGCGTTGGCTGAGCATGGTGGCAGGGCTGTGCAGGGTGACATCCGAGTGTCCCCTCTCACTCGGGCCCGGTGCCTCTCCATGTTAGTGCTTTCTGTGAGAGCTTCCTTTGCACTTCCCTCTCCTGGTCGGAATATGGCAGTGAGGGGAGAGGGCATGCAGTTTTTTGAGTGAGTAATTATACACTACAAAGGCATTCCAAATGATTGAATAATTGTGTAATCAAGCTACTTTAAGTCATGTATTATGTGCCTGATAGACAGAAATTGCTCTTTCCTAAAAATAGCCTTTCAAAAAGAGAGCACAGACTATATTTTGAAGCTTGCATTTCTTAGGATCTGCTGAATGTTTTTTGAAAAGAAACAAAAAAGCAAGTGATAAAATGCTGGTCTTGCTGTCTTAAAAACTGCAACTGATCTTTGGCTCATTAAAGCAAAGTATTTGCTTAATATGGGAGCTGAAGTGTGCACCGAGCTCATGATTCCACTGTCAGCAGAGGGGAGCTGGAGTTTAAAAGTTAGCCTTAAAATAGGCAGCAGCACACAAACGGGGAGCATGGCCTGGGTTTAGACCCCTGGCTGGGTCTCCAGCCTCTCCCTTCCTCTTCCTCTTCCCACTCCTCACCTCTCCCCCCCACCCCTTCCTCAGACCCCAGTTCTATCTACCTCCAGGCACACAGATGTTTTCATCAAGGGAAGGAGGTTTTATGGCCTGGGAGCTCAGATGGAGCAGATACCTGGCTCTTGCCCTCTTCCTGCTCTTGTTTCTGATGAGAGGCTGTGCACGAGGACCCTTGCGTGTGTCTGTGTATTTATGAGCATCAATAACACTAATAGTGAGCAGATGCTTCTTATGGCTCGTAAGAAAATGCTCAGTTTTATTATATGGCTGGTTGTGGTTTCTGTATCATTGACTTGGGCTGTGTCCTGTCTGGCTGCTGGAAGCCCCTCATGGCTTGGTGGCCTGAAAGCAATTTATTGCTCTGGAGCTGTGCTGGGCTCCTTGGCTGTGGTTTCTGCCCGAGCTCCTATGTGGCAAAGGCTGTCAATTTGATCTCCTGGATGCGATCTCAGCTGCCGAAGCTGGATTGGAAACAACAACCAAAAACTGAGGAGGAACATTGGAAAATCCATCCTAGTACCATGCAACTAAATTTCCTGTTAATTACGAAATGTAGCTGCGTTTTGGGAACATCAGTGTGTGCTCTGCTGCTCCCTGGTGTTGGCTGGACCTGTGGCTGTCCCTTGTCCTTGTGCCCCTGCAGCAATGAGTGCAGGAGTGGTCCTGGCTCCAGTCCTGGCTGTGGCAGAGCCCTGGGACCAGTCTGTTTTGGAGCAGAAATCCTTCCCTGGGATCTCTTCTAATTCCTTAATTTTCTGCAGTACAACAGTGAGTCTGGCTCTTGCCTGCCCTTAAGATTGAGATCCTCAGAGAAGAGATGATTTTTCTCAGCTCTTGTTTTGAAAATCACTCGCTCCATCTTCAGCGGGGCCCCTTTTTAATTAGGCAAATGCAGCATTAAGTAAAGACAAGAGTATTTTGGCTGTGTTCTTTGAAACTGAACACTTCAATCCACTTACACCTAGAACATTTGGTCATTTTTGGAGACTGTGGCTTTGGGCTGCCCATCCAGACGAGCTTGTTTACAAAACAGGGGGTTTAAACCTTAAAATATTAAATTTGTTCTGGCTATTTAATTATTCTGTCTAAATAAATATAGTGAGAATGTGTTTGGATTGGTTGTTTGAGCACCCATGTTCAGTGGATTTTTCTGGATGCTCAGAGCTCTGCTCGGTCACATTCTGGACAGTTCCTGTCTCTTTGTCACCTTCAGGGAGGGCAGGGGGTTTGGTGTATTTTTAGGTGGCACTGTTTGGCAGCTGAACAATAGTTTCTAATTTCTTCTCAGCTTCTGTAAAGAACCCAATCAGGCTGGGACTGTGCCCTGTTCATTAACAGAATTCACAAAAACCACTTGGAAAATGTTGTCCTGAAGCTGTTAGGAGGGAGGGAGTTACGCAGTGCAATTTGGGTGCTGTCACTTCATCTGGGGGACATGGAGCAGAAGATGATGTGAGGTGTCGGTGTCTGTTGCACTCAGGGCCTCTATCAGCTTTGTCTCTGACACGGGAACTCATTTGAGGTCCTTCCTCTTAATGCCCTTCGTTATCCCACCGCTAATGGGCTGTGGCCTCGATGCTGCTCCTTTATTCCCCCGGGGCTTTAGGGAAGGGATTAGGCTCAACCCAGGCTCTTCTCAAAGCAGAGCAGGTTTAATCTGTTGAGAAGTCACTGGTGGTGGGCTCAGTGATGCTGTGCTCACCAGCATTATGTGACCAGAAAGACTACGTCATGGGATTTGTATTAAATAGGAGCCTTGGAAGTGGAAGGAGGACATGTTGGGGGGATTGTGCTTGGGTTTATTTATTTTCTAAACAGCTTTGATTTCCCTTCAAAAAGATTATTTGACTGACGCTGCCAGCTGCAGGTCAGGCAAGTTCAGCGTGTCCAGCAGGAGAAACTGGCTGAATTTCTATTGAATGGGGTTATTTTTCCATAGGCTGAGGCAAGTAGAACTTGGGGAAGGAGTGGAGCTTTATGGTTTTTTAACCATGGGGGCCGTGGTGAGAAGCAGAGCTCTCGGTGCCTGGTGTTAACCCCCAGCAGCCTGCGTTGGGAGGCCTTTTAGAATGGAGTGTGTTCCAGTTCAGTGAGGAAAAGATAATGGAAATGTCAGCCAGTGCCTCTGTGTGTGACGTTCTCAGCTTTGGGGTGTGTTATTTGTTGAAAATAGGCTGTAACATCTCACTGTTAAGGTGACACTCTCTTGGTGAAGAGGAACCACTGGCCTTTGATAGCTTTCCCTGTAAATACTGCACAGTCCCTGCCGCTACTGGACCCATAGCTCGTTCAGAGATACTCTATTTCATGTGTGCTTTGGTAGGAAAGCAAAAAAATGTCAATGTCTGAAAAAAACAATTCCCTTCTCCATCTCATTTCCAAGGAACCTCGAGCCAGTAACGCAGCTGTACGTCAGCGTGGACGCGAGCACCAGAGAGAGCCTGAAGAGGATCGATCGCCCCCTCTTCAAGGATTTCTGGCAGAGGTTTCTAGACAGTCTGAAGGCCTTGTCTGAAAAGGTACCTACTTAAGAATGTATTTTTAAATATTTTTTTTCTCTCCCTGCTGCCCCTTACCTACTCGGGACAAATGTAGAAGACTTGAGGGGCTTAAGACAGGCCATGAAGTGGGTTCTGGGTGTGTTGGGAGCATATTTACAGCTTTTGCACATGAAGTTGTATAAAGTCTGGCACGTTTCATCAGCTTTCCGTGTGGGGAAATTCTTAATGACAAAAGGAGAGTGGAAAGTGTGTCAAATGGGAGAGGAAATGATGCTATGAGAGATTAAGAGATTATAAAATAGTAAAAGGATTTCCTTATGAAGCCTGTACACCCAAGTCAGGCTGCTGGAGGAAAACTGGGAATTCGGGAAAGCCTGGGAAGAGTCATAAATCCCTGTGTGGCACTTAGTGCTGGTTCTTAAAGGTTCCCTTGAAATCCCAGTACGTAAAGGACATTAAAATGCGTGTGCTGGAGTTTACCAGCTCTGGTCACCCTCCTGCTAGATAGAAAGCCCCTTATTTCTGGAATATATACCTCAAACAGTGGATCTGAGCAGAGTAGTGAGGGCAGCCCTTTACCCTGGCAGTGCTTTGTCATAGTTTGTGTCCATGAGGCAGCAGAACACTGACCCCAGGGACCATGTCTGCTGCTGTCAGCTCAGAGCTTAGCCTGCCATGTAACAGTCTTTGCAATAATTAATGAAGCACTCATGGTCCCAGCATCACATGAATTAATAAGAACAGTGCTCCGTGAGCGTGTCTTCCCTCATTTACGGATCCTGCGCTCTGAGGGAAGCAAGTGCTTCTGTTTACTGATTTGCAAGAAGCTGACATGTTACCTGCTGAGATGAACAGACAGGAGAGACTGTTTTATTTGAATAATGAGGTTTTTCCGCCTTCTGAGATGACAATGTTGGGCCATTTTCTGCCACATGTACTTACAGTAGTAGGTCTGGGAGACTCTGTGTAATTGAGTGACAGTTTCTCCTGCAATGGCACATGAGAAGCTTGATCAAGCTGCTTGTGTGCCACTGTGTTGGCTTGTTAAGGAAGACCTCGGGCCAAACTGAGCTTACTTAAATCATGTACAAACTTACTACATCCTCTGTGTGAATAGAGGAACCTGTGGAAAGAAGAGGAGCTAAAATATCGAAGGCAAAAATATTGAAAAAATCTTTTGGGGAACTTGCTTTTGCCCATCATTTCTTTCCTTCTGCCTCTCTTGCCCCTGGATAGATGTGGTTCATTGACTGTGTGTTGGCAGAGGTTTCCTTGCAAAGAATTGAAGGTGAAAGTATTGGCAAGTCTGTCCATACGGCTAAAAATACCCTGGTCAAGGTGACAAGGAGAGGAAAAAGTAGCTCAACCAGCAGGTGCATTTTCTCCTCGCAGTAACTGCACTTTGAAGGGTCCTTGAAACACTGATAACACAAGAGCCAATTAATAGTTGCTCCAGTTGGTGAGACGCTGCTCTGCTCAGCTGCAGGTTGTGTCATCTCACATGGGGGACAGCAGAAATCTTGGGGAAGCTGTTTGTAAGGCTTTTCTCTTAGTGTCAGACGTGGGTCTGGTACCCCAGAATTATCTTGACCTGCTTCTGGGCAGAAGCACCTTCCCGTTTCCCTTCTGAGCACCTTGGTGTTACCTGTGAATTCGAGCCCCATTCTGTGGGACTGGGATGAACGAGAGGTGGCAAATCTGGTGCACTGTTGGGGAAGTGATGCTAACGGACCTGGAAACAAAACACAAGTCCCAGATTTTCCCACTGCCCAATAAACCAACCAGGCTTTTTCGGTCCTCCCGAGGCTGAGACGAGCTGGCCCTGCAGCCGAGGTGAGTCACTGCTGATGAGAGTCATGGATAGGTTTGAGCTGTGCACATTTAAAAAATAAAAATGGGCCAAGTGAGTTTATAAAACCACAAGTTGTACTTTGCTGTGGTTACCAGTGGGGTGTTTGGCAAGTGCTCTTCCTTCAGTGTCAGCCCACTGGCTGCTCTGGCCACCGGCTGCCGCAGGGACAGAGCTCGGGGACAGGTCCTGCTGCAAAATGCTGATGATCCAAATAGACGAATGGGAGAAAGGAAGAGGAGAGGATAAGGTCCTTGGGGAGAAAGGAGTGAGGATCCCCTCCTTTTCCCTGCCACCAAAAACCAGACTGATTCTTGTTAAAAATAGAATTCGAAGGGCCTGGGCAAAAAGGTGTGTTTCAAATCTGTTGCCTCAGTGAGATAGTTCTACTTCCCGATAATGGATTTCCTTGTTGTGACTGAAGTTCTGCACAAAGTTCTTTAGCCTTTAATAAAGGAGTGAATTTAATAATGAATTGTTCCCAGTGCAGTTTGACAGCCTCTTACAGCCTGTTGATGATTCGTTGCTACAGCATTTCCAAGGGAAGTTCAGGAATAAAAGAGGAAAATCTTTTGTGGTATTTCTTTCTGCAGCAAATAGGGAGAAAACCCCTCTTTGTCCACTACGATTTAGAACAAGTTTTATCATTTCTGGAGTGATTATCATTGAGATGATCTTTGTGTTAAATTTTCTGTACCAAGAAATGGTTTTTTTGAGGAGTTTGTGTTAGACAGCTGGCAGGCTCCATTTGTTTCTTGTCATGTGTCTTCTGGCCTCCAAATTAAATGGAGAAGAAAAAGAAAGATGTTAATGAGTACAATTTAGACTGTGCCCTTTCCAAGCGTCACATTTGAGAAGTCTCGTAGCCTCATCCTCTGACAGCCCAGAGTTCATTGAGAGATTGAGAGGTGACTTCACTCAACAGTCAAGTGCTTGAAGAAAGCTCTGAGGCTGCAAGTCCTCATTCTCATCCTCAGGATCTCTCTCCAGTGGTTGAAAGGCCTTTCCCCCAGCCATCGCTGCTTCATGATGAGGGTCCAGAAGCACAGGAGGGAAAAAGTAGATTTTTCCATCCCTTGAACTTTTGTGCTCAACTTGATGCTTTTTTCAGAAATGCCATGAACCAGAGGTGTGCTCTCTGAGCAAGAAAATAAGGAAGAGATTGTTCTGTGAGCTCTTATGCTCCAGCAGTGTCTGTGTTTTGACTTTGTGTGGTTTCCCTCAGTGTTCCTCTATCAGGTTCTGCAGGTCGAGAAACTTTGAAAGCTGTTGTTTTTGTGATTGTCCATAAACCAAGTGTTTTCTCAAGCGATGGGGGTGTTGACTGAGACAACTGGGAACCCCCCACTGAGCTGCTCAGAAATGAAGTAGAGGGACCCAGTATGGCAAAAGTGCTCACAGATTTCTCCCCAAGGCCTCTGGCAATAAATGGAGAAAAGATGGTGATGGACGTACCAGCAGAACATGCTCCATTTGTGGTCCAGCATTACATTAGCAGTATCTAAAGGGCTGGTGGCAAAAGGACAGGACCAGACTCTTCTCAGAAGTGCCCAGGGACAGGACAAGGGGCAATGGGCACAAACTGGAACATGGGAAATTCCATCTCAACATGAGGAAAAACTTCTTTCCTGTGAGGGTGGCAGAGCCCTGGAGGAGACTGCCCAGAGAAGGTGTGGAGTCTCCATCTCTGGAGACATTCAAAACCCACCTGGACGCGTTCCTGTCCAACCTGCTCTGCGTGATCCTGCTCTGGCAGGGGGTTGGACTGGGTGATCTCCAGAGGTCCCTTCCAACCCCCGCCATGCTCTGAGCATGCTTTTTTCTACCAGTTGAAAGAGTAAGACATCTCTTGAAGCAAGTGGCTGCTGGGCCGTGGCTGTTCATGGCCTTGCTGAGCGCTGGGAAGAAGGTCCTTGGTGTCACTTGTGCGCTCTGAGGAGTGTCATCCAACCTTGATGTGGTGTCACCTCTTCTGTCTGTGTCTTCTTGACTTAACCATGATAAATCCTGTCCAGTCTGCTCGACCTGCTGTCCCTCACATTCCTGGCCAGGCCCTGAGTGGCTTTACCTTTGAGGGGCCGGGTGCCAACGTTCTCTCCAACAGCCTGGAGCCACGGACAAAGCAAACAGGGGGAAAAAATACCTTTAGGTTAATAGATGTTCCAGCACTGTGGGAACTGATGATGAAGCAGAACCTTATCCCTCCCGTCCTTCCAGGAAAGTCACAAAAAGCAAAAGAAACAGCTTATTGGCGCTTTCTGAAGTTCAGTGAGACTGAGGACATTGTACGCAGCTCCCGCTTTAGACCTGGCGTAAAACCCCACCCTCGATCTTTTTCTCCTTCAAAGGAATTAAGATTTCATAGAGAAACAGGGCCATGGCTCTGTGGCTCTGTGGGCGAGGAGTAGCAAATGGCTTTTTTTTTTTTTTTTCTTTATTAAAAAAGGACCGAAAAGGGAAATTCTTAGCTCTGCTCGTCTTAGGATATCACCCAGTGATAGCGCGTGGCTGCGCACTCCTTGCTGGAAGGTGCTGGAGATGGTTTGTCCAGAGAAAGGGCATGAGTTATAAAACCCTTTCCTGTTACCATCTCCCAGCTCTGCGTTTGCTGCTTTACAGGTGCCTCCTGCGACAGTTCTGGGGGAAGAAGATGCCAGTTTTGCACATTTAAACATTCTCAGCCTTGCAGCTGGTGCTGTTTACTTTAGTCTTTTTTTTTTTTTTTTTTTGATTCTCCAATATGATCCTTTCTTCGAAGTTACCCCTGGCTTCTGTGGGATTATAAAGGTGGTGTAATTACATCGAGTTACACCTGAAGCTGCTTTAGAGCCTGTTCTATTCTATGACAATAACAATTGCTGTTATGGAAGGAGCACATTTGATTATTGATGTGGTTCCTGGGAGAGGGGAACTGCTTTGTCACCGAGTCTGATGTTTCTGAGCAAAGTGACTTTTTAAGGTGAATTTAAATGTAAAATTTGCAACAAATGTAAGAATCAGTAATCAATTTTGCCACTGGAAATTTAGAAGAATTTGACTCTTCTGCACAGTAAATGCTCTCCACCAGCTGTGTGCTTGTTTTAATAGTTTTGCTAATGAGACTTCTGGTGTAAGCCTTTGGAAATGCGCTATGATGAGTGTTACAAAAGGTACCATGGTTAATATTCAGTTACTGCTGCTGAAATACATTGTTTCCTTTCAGTTTACAGCCAGCAGCAATCCAAGTGAGGCTTCAGCGAGATTCTTGGCTGTGGAGGGAGTGAAATCTTATTTCTTCTGTCTGTTCCAGTACCTCTTGGTTTGCTTGCAGACAAGAAAAGGGGGGGGAAATGTTCATAAACGCACTTTGCCATCAAAATGGTACGTAATTCCAAGGTGCTGGCTGTTACTGCCTGTCTTCTGAAGGCAAGAGAGCGAGACTGGGGGGAGCAGGGTGTCTCTGGTCACCCAGAAACCCTCAGCCAGAGGTGGAGGCAAAATCCGTGTTGTCTTAGCCCTTCTCTGAAGCTTTGTCTGTTGTCCCACATCAGTCCCTCCTTGTTACTGCCGGGTGCTTTGGGGTGGCCAGGCCTTGGTCTGTTCAGGGGGGAGCCCCTGCAGAGGGGCTGCCCCACGGCCACCCAAGGTGTTTGCTGGAACTTCTGCTTCCCATGCATTTTGGAAATAGGCTCAGAGCTATGAAATCTAAATGGGAGGAACAGAGGACCCTCCTTCTCCTCGTCTTCCTCTTCAGGGTTCACTCTTTCACTCCTTAACACATTATTTCACTTGCCTGGCCTTTCTGCTTCTTACAGTTTCAGAAGCATTTGCTATTCTTACCTGTTATTAAACAAGATCTTTATTTTGCCTGCAGCTTTTCCTTAGAGGCTTCATGAGAGATGCCAGACTTGGCTTTTGGAGCAAAACAATCTCTAGTCCTCCTTCCAGCCCTTCTGGTATTTATTAATCCCATTGCTAGCAAAGGGCTGGTTCCTGGGGCTTGGCTTTGGGAGGCAGATCCCCCCGCAGGTTCCATGGTCTCGGGTAACATCTTCTCACTTTTTCATTCTTTAGCTGTGAACTGAAGCAGCAGTCTTCATGTAAAAGCACCCCAAAAAGAGAGTGTGTGTGTAGGGGGGGGTTATATGAGCTCTTAAAAAAGGAAAGAGCAAGCCTAAAATTCTGCTTGTGGCAAGTAGGCAAAGGAAAGTTGTATCTGCACTTTATTTTAAAACATGTTTTTATTTAAGCGTATAAAGCTGAAGTAACTGGGGCAAATGCCATAGATTGGGATTGGGCAGAGCGTTGCCCAATATCCCATCTCCTGGATGCACGAGCTCCTGGGATTCTCTGCTCACCCCCCGATTCTCAATGGCTCAAGCAGGAGGGTTGAGATTAGAAGCCCATATTGGGTTCATCGAATCTATTCATTTGGCATTTCAGGAAAGATGAGTTGACAAAGCATCCACAACAGTGTTGTGGGTGGTGAGTGTAGAATTGAGGTGAATACACTGCAAACAAAATGGATTTTATGGGACTGTGGTAATGGTTGTGCTAGTGCTCCTGAAACAGAGGGTTCTCTGTTCATGGGATACTCGTGGGGTCATGAAAGGCAAATAAAATCAGGATTTCTGCTTTGGAGGGGGTGAGAAATAGACTCATAGAATGGCTTGGGTTGGAAGGGACCTTAAAGATCATCTAGTTCCAACCTCCCTGCCCTG